>BGPR01005747.1:0-15270 GCA_013235015.1 Araneus ventricosus
TGTCTTCCTTAACCCCTTGGTCTACGATTTTATTGAACCTCCTAATAAGATGCCACCACCATTTGGGATATTTATTATTATTTCAATCTATTTAAGATGGTGCACGATTCTTGAGACATTTAAGCATGACCAGATGATTTTTGTATTTAAAATTAATTGTTACGTTGACTTGAATGCGGTTTTAAATAGCAAAAATTCTACAATTTGATGCAAGTGTCAGAGATGTCATTGTATGTTAAGGGGTTAATTCCATTCCGTTGTAAATAATTACAAGATTTGAGTGGAAGAGAATTTTACTTTTAGCTTTATTGCAGTTGAGAGAAATGGCTTCCAGGTAATGTTTTAATTCACCAAATTATTTCTGCAATATCTGTGGTAACTATACAACAGTAAAAAATATATATATATATATCAGATTTTGTAGGAAAAGTACACTTTGCTTATTTTGGCATGAAAATGGGGATAAAGATAACACAAAGTTCGTTCCATTACTGAAGAAGAATGACAATGGTTTCAAGGTAAAAAGCACCCTTTTCAATTTGATACATCAATGGTTTGGAGAGAGTCTAAAAACCATGCTGACGATTGCTATTTTTATACATGTAAAGTGAAAATTTTCAATCTAAAGAACAAAAAGAAGATATTTTATACTAAACATCCCATCTGCCACACTTCCTATTCCTCATGGATACTGGTCCATCCCCTCCAGATATATTGGAAAATACCATTTCATATAAAATTGAGCCTTATAAAACAACCTGTTAAGGCATTACCAAAAGAAGGAAAATGTTCCAAATGCTTTTACGAACAGTTCATGGGCTTCAATCAAAGTTGAATGAAGGGGTTTTTGTAGAATCCGATATCAGAAAAGTGATAAAGAATGAAAATTTTTAGTTCAAATTGAAACAAATGAGAAAAGCCTGGAAATCTTTAAAACTAGTTAATAACCATCTTCCTTGGAAACCAAAAAGACCCGACCTAGAAATCTATTGTAAAAGAAATGTTAGCAAATTTCGAAGAAATTTGGGTGTAATATGAGCTTAAAAGTTCATTTTCTCCATTCGCACCTGAGCTCTTTCCCTGGAAATTAGATGCAGCCAGGAAAAATTTTTACCAAGACATAAAGGTAAACTACAGGCAATATCAAAAGGAAGGTGGAATACTAACATGATACCCGGTTATTGCTGGATGTTGAAAAGAAACAATGATCAGCAAATTCACCAGAAGAAAAGAAGAGTTTTGAGAAAAAAGAGAAAACTCTGGTATAAGGATTTTTAACTTTTTTTTAAACTCATATATCATTTAAATCACAACAAAGCTAGTATATAAATGTAAAATATGTATATATGAGGTGATAAAATAAAAATGTCTAAATATTTTGATTTCAGTTATTTCTCCCAAAATATGAGATCATTTTGTGAAAAAAAAAAAAAAAAAAAAACTTGCGTTATAAAAAAATATGGATTTCATTTTTGCAATCAGCACTGAAACAATGTCACTGAATGATTGTCTTAGTTTTGATAATCGATTTTTATAAAAAATCAGTTATCAAAACTAAGACAATTTTCAAAAAGTATTTTTTTTAGCAAGCCTGTGTAATCAACACACACTTTTATTCAAGTGCAGCAAGTCTAACTCTTCATTCAAAGGGAGACAATACATACAGCTTTGACATGCACTCAAATCTACTCCATATGCAAAACTTTTTCAAATGCATCGGTAGCTGAAGGGTTAATATTCTAATCATTTATGTAATCTGGAAAAGTCAATTACTATTTTAACCTTTTGATTTAAAACATAAAATTCAGTGAATTTCTTTTAAATTATGTTAAAAACAATTAGGTTAATTATAAAGTCAAATTAAATTTTAAGAAAATTGTTTTTGATATTTTTATTTGAAACATCAGTAGGAAATCATTTAAAAAAATCCTTCTTTATATATGTATATATAAATTAAAAGATTTTTAAAATATAAGTAAGGAATCAAAAAATAAAGATTACTTTCAAATTCCTTGCATTACCTCGAAAATAAATCAAAGGAAAAAAACAAAGAAAATTTTCAAAATGATGACACTTTGACTTCAAAATCTGACTAATAGAGGCATATAAGCAGTTAAAAATTGTTTAGGAGTTAGGGTATTCTAATTTATGTGTTAGAGCAGGGATTCCCAACCTTTATTCCCTCGCGTACCCCTTGATTAATGTTTATATTTTTGCATACCCCTACTTTCATTCCCCCCCCCCATCAACCATCCGTCTATGCAAAAAAAATTTTTATCAATAATGCTAAGGCCGTAGGTTAGCTTAATAGTCAAATGATTCAAATTAATAACATATGCTGGCCTTATTTCTTATGTCTACGTTTTATTACATACTAGCCACCTTCGGTGATCAGCTTTTACGCCGGGAATATGATTTCAATTGAATCTTGCATCATTTTATATTCATGGTTCTCTTAAAAATGTAATTTTAAACTTCAGATTATGAAATATATTTAACCCATGTTCTATTAGTGACCTTGGACCTCTTCTGTTCATTGTCTACATAAATGTTCCTAATAGAGTCAAATAACTGACCATGTCATGTAACCTCTAATTCCATGTTGTAGGCACTATCTTCACTTTCTTATTCCTTTTGTCAAATATGCATTTGATTTCAACATTAAAATGACGTGGCACATTTTATGGCCAGCGGCATGCAACATAGCAACCATAACCATTTAGCTTAATGGATATATTTCTTAATGTAAGCAAAGCAATATCTCGGAGAACTTGGTTTACAGATTTCACAAAAATCTTGATGAAATAAAATAGGATCCTAATACATTTTGCTTTCATATCTCAGATTACAATAATGGAAGAGAAATATGTAATTAAATATTTGTTTATACAATGAAAATGGTTTGAAATGCATTGCAACAATAAAAAGTATTGTTGTAAATTATGCCAAAAAATATTTTTTAAAATTTATTAAAATTCGAGAAAACATTGCACAAAAATTTGATTGATATCATTGGAAAGGTAATTTTTGGCACTTTCAGATGGTGTAAAAATGGTTTTTGTACAGTAATATTTTCGGAAGTTAAGAAAAAATGCCAAAATTTCAAGTTGGACTCCAAAGTAGTTTCTTGCAATCCAAGAAGAAAAAGCTAGCTTTATTCAATTATTTATCAATTAATTTACTTGCATTTAACAAATATATCAGTAAATACTATTTTAAGAATGTCTTTTTTTTTTTGGAATTTCATATAATTTTAGATTTTGGTGGGGTTTTTTTGCATTTTTTTATTGCGTCCCTAAATAGGAACACTAAACTTAGGAGGGTACACTGTTTTACCATTTGGAGCAAATTGGACATAAATGTTTCTTTTCCATTGGGATTTATTCTAATCATACTGATGGATGCCCATTAACAGATATTACATCATTCAAGTAATGTAAAACAAACATTTTTGTAATAAATATGATGGCAAGCAGGAAAATGTAATTTTAGTTAGATGGAACAACAACAACGTTGTGACAAAAGCCTCAAACACAGATGATGCCTTGTCATTACCCTTTGGTAAAAGCAAAATGATGGTCAAGCAATGATAAAAAATAAAAAAAAAATTGGCCAACCTAAAATATTGCAAATTATCGTTGTTCATCTGAAACCAAAAGTGGTGGTAGTCACTCTTTTGGTTTGGGGGCTATTATGCGAAATGTATGACTCTTATATAGTGTTTGTCCATCATCAAAAGAAAAACCTCAATTTTTCTTTCATTCTGCACACAGATAATAATTGTGACATACTTTCAAAAATATGTTGTGGGTAAATTGCAGCAAGGGCATCTTTAGGGAAATCAAAGACAGTAAAATCAAGAGTTCCGATATTGTCAAATATGATGGAGAAAAACACTCAAGTTATTGTTAATGAAACTCAGTTATATATCCACATTGAAGCAAAAAAGTGTACCATAAATGCAGTATGATTGGTTTGTGTATGATAGGTCAGCATGACAAATGTTTTATGGTATTCTATACTTCAAAGGAGAATTAACATATTACACTTAACTTGAATATTTTTTTCTTTATTTAAAATGTTTCATATAAAAAATATACCAGTTTTTACAAAATATAGTTGCATGTTCAAAGTCTTTTAGCACGGAAAACATTCTACCCTGTTGCCTAGTGTCCCAAGTTTAGGGACGTTTAAATTTTTTCAAATAAAGCATAAATTTGTCAGGCAGAATATTTTTTAATAATTTCCCAGTTGATTTAATGACATGTAATATTAGTATACAAAATATTATTGAAAAATTGCCACTTCGGCATTCATGGGTTAATCTCATTTTAAAGGAAGCAGCAGCTAAAAAGATGTAACTATAAAATGATCAAAAACTGTATTCTAGATAAAATGATTCATGAAGAGCCGACTTACTTGCAGGACATCACCACTTCTGGCATCGATAACACGGAGCTTCTTGTCTTTGCAGGTTGTAGCAATCAAACTTCCGTCCCGGTTGAAAGACAGGGAATGTATGGTGTCAGGATGACAAGTAATGGAATTCACAAGTGTGCCTTCTCCTATGTTCCACACCATGATCTACATAAAAAGTGGGGGAAAATTAGCAAAATTTTTGAAATTCTAACGCAAACAACTTTGAAATGTGTGTGCTTTTGCATATTCTGGGAAAATCACCTCCATCCCAGCAAAATAATTGCTCAGCTTTATGTAACAAAATTTTTTACTTTAATTTATAAATTAGCATCAAAAACAGTAAAAAAATGTCAGTCATTTAATATCTACATCACATGTATTTAAACAGGCATGAGATTGCAAAAAAATGAAAAAAGAGGAAAAGCGCATGAAATAGAAAAGTGGCAAATTATTTAATAAAATGCATGAACAAGACAATGAAGACAACTAGAAGCGGGAAAAGACAAAAAAGCAGAAAACCGCGGATCAGCAGAAGAATCCCATGCCTGATTTAAAGGAATAATATTTCAAAGCTAAAAACTAAGCAGAACAGCAAAATACACAAAAAAATCAGGGAGTTTAATAAGAAAATTCATGACCTCAAACAAATTTTATTAAAAACTTTATTTTAAAAGAGTTCCCTTTTCACTGCTACATACCAATTTGTTACCAAAATTTACCCTGTTTTTAGGACTAGATAGCATTGAATCTCCAAAATGAAGTATCAACTACTTCACACATGTGAAATTTTTATATTGTTTGAAAGAAGAAATTTCAGCAAGTGCTTGGAAAACTATTGTGTTACTTGGCTATGTCTATAAAATTGTGTCAAGCATTACAGACAGTGAAACATTAACAGGGGTGTAGTAGAGCTGGAACACATGGGATATCATTCTGGCTCTGCTTTTTTCCAACAAGAAAAATATGTAAAAACCTCAATAAACCACTGCGATTTTTGTCACCCAAGTTAGAGCGCTCTAGCACTGCTTATTTTGCAATTACACAAATAATATTAGGGATCTTTTCAAAAAATGCTTTCTTATTTCTGAAATGCAAAAGAATGAATGTGTTGTGTTTATTGACGGCTGTTCATGCTTCCATGTGACATAAATTGTCCAAAAAGTTCTAAGAAAAACAATTTTAATCTTAGAGACGCACTATCGTTGCTGCTGACAACAAATATCAACAGAAGAACAACAACTTCTTAGAACAACACAAGAGAATGGTGAAACCAGTCAACAGTGTCAAGTAATTACATCAATTTGGAATGGTTAGCAAGGTTAAGAAATATGTGGCGCATTAGTTAATGGAGAAAGATTTTACTGACCACATTTCTACTTGCGATTCTCTATTACAGGACAAAAACATCCGTCTATTTTTAAAATGGGCGATTATGGCTACTTAAAAACCAATTGAGTGTAACAATATTAAGGATAGAAGATCAAACTGGGTAGTGAAATCAACCTACAGAAAAGGCAAAGGCTATCAATCTCAGCAAAATGAATCACTTTCAGGTGGAAATTTACAGGATATGAAATACTTTTTTTATACTTGGACATTTTTACATTCGCAGAATGTGAAGCATGTTTGCAAAATTGCCAAAAATGGTGATTAACCACCAAATATAATAAAGTCATTTTCATGTAATCCTATTTTTATTATTGTTCTTCATGTAACCCTATTTTTATTCTTTATGTATAGCTTATAATTCGCTTCTTTTCTTGTGCATCGAGATGGAATAGAAAATTTTTTGTACATCCTCTGTGCCTTTCTTGTGTTCCACTACACTGATGGCTACACACAGGAAAAAAATTTGTGGGAAGAATAATGTATGGGTCAATTAAAATAGCAGAATACAACACCTAAGAGTGTGTCTCAGCAAGCTTGAGCAGGTACTGTCAGGCAGATGACTGTTATTCGTAGCGGTCATTTTATGAGAATGACACTGCTTCACAAACGCATGCACTTCTCCTCGAATAAGGTGTCAGCCTGGCACTTGCGGTGTTCAAAGTTATGAAGATTCGAGTTTCATGCGATTGACTAATTTGTAAATATCTATATTATCCATGTTTAAGAAATCCATATTTCTTGGGGCCCAATCTTTGGAAAAAAAAGACTTTCCTTATATAAATTACAATATGATAATTCTTAATTAAAATTTTTTGGTACTTTTTTACAAAATATGAAGCAAATTTCTGGTTTATCCCAAAATATGCAACATTATTATACATAAATACAACTGCTACAAAAATGTGCCATTAGTGTCAGATGGGTTAAAATTATCGAGGAAAATGTTCATAAAATGAAAAATATTTTGAAAATATGACAAAAAATACAATAAATACCATATAGTCAAAGCCAACACTAAACAAAATATTTTCAGCAGTCGGGTGCCACATAATATATCCCACTCTTCTCTTATGACCACTCAAATCCATAATGGGCTGGTTCATATTTGATTTCTTGAGCCCTTCATCGGGGATGTACCAAATTTTAATCTGCAAAAAGAAACACAAAGAGTTATCCTATATTCTGTCTTAATATCCATATAATTAATTTTTAAATGATATTTGCTCCAAAACAAATTTGAGAGATATAGACAGAGTTCCCACTCTTATTGAAGGAAAAAATTCAAGGATACAGACATAAAAATGCAAATGACAAATTTAAATCAAATTAATCATTTGCAGTTTTATTTTTAAAATAAAAAAATTGATACGGATCTAAAATTCTAATGATAAAACTCTGTACCAAATTTTATCCATTTAACTACTTAAGTTTTTGAGTTATTGTGTTCACATGAACACAGACTTCCCTGGTTCTATGAAATTATATAACATACATTTTGAAAACATATTTTATTGCAGAGAAAATCGGTTATTGGTATTTAAAACAAAATTCTGTTCAAATATATCAGTTACTTTCAAAATACATTAGGATAATTGCAGGATTGTTCTACTCAACGTTGAAATACCCTTTGTAGTTTTTACTCTAAATATTGTCAAATTAAGTTGTCTTTGAATAGACCAAGAGAGAAAAAATTGATGATTAACAGCATTCCCATATAAACACTCTTTTACTGGTGGTGGAATTCTCAAAGCAAAACCAAGTAACAAACCAGTTTTCTCTTCTGTCCCAAAAAATATTGGATGGTCAATTAATTTGCTTGTTTTTCAAGGACTTCTCAAGGATCCAATGAAAAATCAAGTACTTTTCCAGGGCCCTGAGTAAGACAAATAAAATTCAAGGAGTTTTCAAGGACAGTGGGAACCCTGATAGTCTACATTTTCACGAAACAGGAAATTTTGGATAAAGAAAGTAAAAAATTTAGAATCCCAGATATATGTGGACCACAATCACCCTTGCTAGTATTTAATATATATCGATAAAAAAAAGTTTAAAAAAATGATTTTCTACCAATTTTTCGATAATTTTTTCTTGGAAAAAAAATTCAGAATTTAATTTTACTTCATAGTTTTCTATATCTCAGTGTTTTTAACATAATTTAAAAGAAATTTACTAAAATCTTTAAATTAAGTTGGGCATCAACAGGTTAAACAAACATCCACTTGGGAGGTTTGGAGATGAAACAAATATAAAATAACCAGCAAGAAATTGAGTACTTACAGTGCAATCATCTGAACTTGATGCTATGATGTTATCATTGAAGGGATTCCACTGCAAATCGAGAACAGGTCCATGATGCCCAGTCACTCTTCCAGCAGTAACATCTACTCGGCCAGTCTGAAAAGCGCATTTTTTAAGGGAAGAAACAATTTGTATTTTGTTGGTTTTATCAATCATAAAGAAAAACAGCGATTAACATTTCTTGCAAAGAAAGGCTAATTATCATGTTACAAAAAATGACACTCCAAACTGTTAACTTGAATATAGTTACATTTTGTGTTTAAATAGTTTTCTTGAATTTTTAAACAATTAAAATGAATTTTTTTGTGCTCAATGACATTTTAAAGGAAATTTTTGATTCTTGAAAGCCTGTAAAATGCTTTCCCTCTTCGTTTCATTTAGTGAACACACAATTGGGTTCAAATTAGGGATGTAATGAATATTTGGCCCATTTGCCAAATATTCAGTCTGCTAAATACTAAACATACATTTTGCCGAATAAATTCAGGATAGTACTTTTTTTTTTTTTTTAATATTGCAGAATTACATTTCAGTACATTTATCATTAAAAAAATCTCCCAACATTTACTCAACTTTAACTTGCATAGCACATAAATGTATTTAATAATGTAATAATATTGATCATTGTAAAGCCCGATATTATGAAGCAAGAACAATAATTTTTCAACATTTTCAGGAAGAAGTCTATTCTGTTTGGTTTAATATATACTATATAGCTTCTATACTATATTCTTCTCTTCTTCTGAAGCTATATATACTATATAGCTTCAGAAAATAAATGTTCAATATATACTATGCTTCCATGAGCTGAAAGATATTTTCTTGCTAAATTGGCAAATCTTGGAAATGTTTCTGTACTTTTCCCCACTAATTAAGTGAACACTTCTATAGCTATAATAATACTCCTTTATCAAAATAGGAATTTACTTCTAATAATTTATCCACTAAATTTTTTTCCGAGTTTGTCATTATAATGTTCTACAATGATGTCTCTAATTTCTGTGAAATAATCCCAAAATGTAGAGTGTTTCTCATTTCTTATTATTAGGACTAAAGTATGTAAAATGCTACAAAACTACATCAAGGTGTTAACATTTTTTAAAATTACAAATAATAAAAAACCAATTTCATCAATCTTTAATTTTTTTTTCATTTAAAAATTGAGAAATATTTTATTTACAATCAAAAGTGAAATGTTTTTAAAAAGTGAGTATTCAACCAAATCACTATTAGTTGCATAACTAATTCAAATCAAAAGAGTGCATTCACAAAGAAAGAAGAGTAGGCAATTTCAAGAAAAGTTCTGCTTCAGCACTCCTTTAGAACATTATCATAAGACTGGAGATAAAATTGAATAGTAAAAAGATTAAAGTTAGCTCCTGAAGTGATGTAATTATTGCATATTGACTCAGCAGAAAATCAGAATACTGCAACCTATAACAAAAGCTTTCTTCAGTTTATGCTTTTGTTAAAGAATGGCATAGTTGTGTGCACTTCCAATAATTCTGGAGAAATGATAACAAAAAGTTGATTCCCATTGCATAAAGGGTTCATCTTGTATATCTATCAAATTGTTTGCAAATATCAAATAAATGTAAAAAAAAAGAATCTTGAATAATTTTTTAAAGCAATATATAAATGTGGAAATGGATTTTAAACAGCTATGTACTAAACTAAATTTAGACTGTATACTATATAAAACATTAAGTTAAAACTTTCCCATGCATTTATCTTATACTTTATACTTAAGTCCCTATGACAGAATGCCGCCCCATGTCCCCGTGCCTGATGCTATTACGGCACCCGTACCGGTTGAAAAGTCCCTATGACAATCATAAACACCAAGCACTTAATATTAAATGGGCAGCGTTATTTACATATGGATAAAATGTTATTTGAAGGCACAGCACCTATGAATAAAACATTATTTGTGGGTAAAATACCTACAGATAAAACCAGTGACAGTTCATCAGCTCAGAAATAAGCATTATTGCAAAAGTTGTATACACCTAAGTTGTAAGAAACTTTGTGCTGATTATTTTGGTATATATTAAAGATTGATAGTTTTTGAGTTATAAGCAAAAACTGGGTAAAACTTTTTTCGTGTTTTTGGCTAAAACTAAAATTCCAACAAAACTTTTTGGCACCAAATCTCAGATATGTAATCAGCACCCCAAAATACATAAAGGAGCAAAACAATTACATCTCCTCCAGAATTTGATTTAAAAAACTACTTAATGACTGGACTACCGAGAGAAAGGGGAAAAGAAAGCCAAATGAGGAAGGCAAAGGTAGAAGTAACGCCAAACGAGAGCTGTGGAAATCGCAGCTCGACTGAATCAAATTTCAAAGAGAGAAAGGATTGCTTTTTCTTCCGAGTGAGCATTCTGCATTGCTCAGTGCACAAATTTTGATCCTTAGGAGGGGCAAAATTCTAAGCAGCTCTGGTCTATCTCTCTCGTAATTTTTTGATTGATTTTCCATCTTCCTCTTATGATTTTTATTACTCATTTTGCCATTTTCGTTGATCATTGAACTCTCAAAGTGAAAAAGTAAGCCAATTAGAATAAAAACAAAAATACAAGCTTTTAAAATAATTTCAGAGGGGACTGCAGCTCTGGAGTCCTACTGGACGAGCCACCACTGGATAAAACATTTATAGGTACAGTACCTATCAATAAAACATTTGCAGGTACAGTATGCCATCATCACAGTTAAATAGCATCAGATGTAAACAGTCCCTAATTGATGAGGGGTATCTGTTCCAGATCTATTATACCCCTTATCATCTAGCCGTTCCAGCACTGCTTATTTTTACAAAAAATTGTAAAAAAAAAATTGTAAAAATGTTCTAAAAACAGTGTGATCTTTGTCACTCAGATTAGAGTGTTGCAAGCACTGCATAATTTGTGACTGTTGATAATGAGGATGACCACCTGGGAACACTGGGATGCAGTTGGCATCTTATTTGGGTGCTTGAGTTGAGGACTTGGCTAGTTCCTCTAGATCAAATGAGACTAATCCAACAGGTACAATCCCTGCAGATAAATGCCTTTTTTTCTTTGCACATTAAGAATAAATAATTAAGCTGTTGTAAATTTTTTCCCCAAATTTTAATATATATTTTTTTTAATTTTAGAAAACAAGTTTCCACAATATTTTTCATTGTTGTCTTAGCTTTAACTCCTGCCCTTACGTTATTAAGTAACCTCATAACTAGATGCCACCACCCATTTGATATATTTTTCATAATTTCAATCTATTTAAGATGGTAAAGGGTACTTGAGACATTTAAACATGATCAGGTGATTTTTGTATTTAAAATTAATTGTTACATTGACTTAATTATGGATTTATATAGTGTACAGGCACAAAAGAGCTGAACATTTGACATGCGACACCCACAAAGAAAGGGTTCAACTGTTTTCATTGTTTCTATAAAGACTTAATCATCATTTGTTTTTAATCCATAGTTAAAAATTGAAGTTAGGAAATTATGTTTATTTTCAGTTAGTGTTATTTACAGGTATTGTAGCTACGAATAAAACATTATACATAGGTATTGTATATTCTGTCCAATATAATTTTCTTCTATAGGAGTAACAGAAATGTCCTCAAAACAAATAATTATATTTTTTAAATTTAGAACAGTTGTAAGTATGGAGGCAAAGAGGTTACAAAAGGAGTTATTTTAAATCTGTCTGATAATAAACCAGGTTAGAAAAAATGGATAAAATAAAATATTGAATTTTGCATACATAGGTGTTAAAAAAGATTATTCAAAACTCAAATTCTCCAAAAGATTAATCATGCAGCTGAGAGGGGGGAAAAGGACACCATAAGCAAAGTCCAGGTATGAACCCAGAACCTATGGACAGGCAAGCTGAGGGAGTGAGGGGCAAAACACCCACGGCCAGTTAGCCTGAGATAAGGAGAAGGAGTGATTATTGCGGAAGTGGGAGGTATGGGGGGAGGAGGTGCATGGCAGTACTTTGTCCCACCTTCAGATCAGAACACTAATGCTTTACAGATTGATCCACAAGGACTTACAAGGGGAGGGCACGACTTGGGAAATTCAGTTCAGGATGAGATTTCGTACATTAATAGTGTTTTATAGGGTGTTCATCTATTAAAATATTAAAGCATAATGGTCAGCCAATTTTGAGAAAATAGAGCTCAAACTTTGAGTACAGTTCATATATCAGTAAGTTGTCAATGTTGATGTGGAGCAAATAGCATGATCATCAAAGTATTCACCTGCTAACCTTTTAGGCAAGGGTTCAATCCTGCATCCACTTTTTTTTTCCCAAGATATTTTTTTGTAATTGATATTTAATCCAATTAAAAAGTTGCAAATATCTTTTATTAAAATATTAAACATTTTTAAGCATTAAATATTTTTTTATTCATAAAATGCTTGAATTATACTTATAATTTACTTTCTAAACAGTTATCATAAAAACAGCTTAAATGATAACTATAATTAAAATTACTAGGGGGGCTCTGCCCCCTACTAGTTACAGAACCGGTTTTGACCAAGAAAGAGGAAACAGCAATTAATCTATTGAATACATAGGAAGATGGTCCAAAATTTGAAGTTAATTTCCCAATAGATCTTTAAAAGCAACATACACCATTTATTAATTATGCAAGAGGTAAAAATATATTTTTATTTTCAATATTTTTATGAGAATTATCAATCTGGTTCTTGTATGTAAATAAAAATTAATAAATGCAGAAAAATTTCAAAAATTTACACATGAAAAAATCAACATGAAATATTTTCCTGATGAAAGGACATATTATTATTATCTAATTAAAACAACTAATATTAATTATTATTTATGACCATTATTCTTCATATTCCAGTATTCATATTTTTTTTCTTTTTTTGTAAATAATTTTTGAAATTAATCATTTCAAATTAAATTAAAAATGTATAAATATTTAAGTTAAAATTCAGTCTATTCATATGATACTTGAATTACAGTTATAATTTAATTTTTAAATAGTTAAATAATTATAAATAAATTCTTTCCCAGCCAAAACTGGTTCCATCAAGTTAGACCGAAAATTCTATAATTACTTTAATGGAATAATTTAAAATTTTTAATAACATTTAATGAATAATAATATAGTTATTATGTAACACCATTAAAGTTATTATTATGATTGTTCAATGTTTAAAAATTAAATTATAACTATAATACAAGTATTATATGAATAAATTACTTAACGTTTAAAAAATGATTAATATTGTGATAAAAGATATTTACAACCTTTTAATTGAACTGAATATCAATTTCAAAATTTTTTTGAAAAATGAAAAAAAAAAAAAAGCTGGATTGAGCCCTGGCTAAAAGGTTAGCAGGCGAGTACTATGGCGAGCATGCTATTCGCTCCCCATCAACAATGACAACTTACTGGTATATAAATTGCGCTGAAAGTTTGAGGGCTATTTTCTACGAATTGTCTGGCCATTGTACTTTAATATTTGAATGGATAAATAATTTAAAGGTATACTATTAATTATACCAAGTCTCATTGTGAACTGAATTTCCCAAATCGTGCCCTTCCCTAGTTGTGTTATATGAAGATGGTTAGTTCCCTTTCTTTTAGCTATCTGGTAAGGCAAAATTTTTAATGCCAGTTAATTCAACATTTTTTAATGAAAATTTACAGTTTGTCAACGGGGTTATTAGCAGATTTAAACTATTTAACTATTGAATTTCAATCTTTGATAATAGTAGATTTATTTAAAAGGAAGATCCTTGATGATGAATAAAGATACCTTTCAGGCTAGAAGCTTATCAGAATTGGAAATCACCTTTTTGATTAAAAATTTGAAGTGCAATTTCATCACCGAATGCATCAATTAATATATTGACTTCAGCAAATAAAATCAAACTCATGAGAAACCAGTACTCAAAACCAGATAATAGAAACATAAGGCATTGCTTGTATTTGCCAAAATAATGAAAAATCTTGCAAACAAATGTCAAACTTCATTGTTTCATGCACAAAGAGAACACTCCTACAGAAAAACAGGAAAGCAGTCTAAAAATAAAAGAAATTTGAATTTAACAGTACCTGCTAACAATACTAGTAGGTAAAGTATAAATGAAAATAACATTTTATTAGTAGGCACATTACCTGCACATAATCACTTTCATATTAAATATCAACTTATATTTAAAGAGTAGAAAAACAAAGGAAAAGTAATAAAAGGAAGTAGAGGGAAATATAGAGGAAAGAAACTACGATAAATTTCACAACACATTAACGATACTAGATAATTTGAGAAAAAAATTACTTTTTCAATTGGAATGACAATAAATGATCCACCACCAGCCGATTCAGTAGCAATTGCAATGAATTTAGGATTGACTGCACAGAAAGAGCTGTCGTGAGCATTTTTTGTGATCTTGACACAGTCGAAACATTTGTCCTTCTTTGCAGCACAACCAAATACATGTTTAAATTTACTGCTTCTGATTCCTCGAAAGGATAACTAGAACAAAGAAGGAAATAAACTTTTTTAAAACAAAATAATATACTTACTCTTTATATAAAAAATTAAGAAAAATAACTGACTTTTTACTCAAAACTCAATATATAGTAATATGAATAATGTAATATGAGTAAATGGTACCTACAACAAATTCTTCTTCGTCCTATTTGGCATTATAAAGCAAAATAAATCAGTGGCTTTATGCCACACAACATTATCTACATAATTTTTTTGAGGTGATGTTACATATGCACATAAAAATGAAAGAGATTTGTAATTGTCAAATAGTTCCAAATTCTCCCCAGAATCTAATTATTAAAATGAGTAAGTTAATTTTTGTCATTTTTTCAAGTAAATGAGTAGATTATTGATAATAAATTCTTTCTATACATTAACCCCCGCCCCCCCCCAAAAAAATGAACTATTTTATCTTCAAGGCGCTCTAAGGTATCTACAACCCCTTGCCCCCTATCACTTCCAGTGACCAGATAAAATGCAAATAAGGGAATAATTTTCATAATTTTTAAAGAAATATCTTGTTTTGAAATCAATTCTAAATTCAAAATAATTGTGTAAAATGCCATATTTAGATTGGAATTGTTTTAAATTAGAATTCAGTTATAACTACAATACCCTTGGCTTATATGTTTCTT
>BGPR01005747.1:16888-51473 GCA_013235015.1 Araneus ventricosus
AGAAACAAAGATTAAAACCAGATATATAACTGTAAGTGTGCTGTATCATCTTTGCCGCAAACTTGTTTTGCAATCGTGGTGTGAAGTTTGTCATAACAACTTCACAGTAAACTTATTTTTCAAGTGGGTTGGTCAGTTATGCTTTGTTACTTTGCAGTAAGCTTTCTGTAAAGTTGCCACATCAAGTTTGTCTTGACAAGCTAATATCAAGAAAAATCAAACTTGCTGCAAGTGTACATGCTATTTGGAGTTACTTTGCAGGAAGTTTGATGCAAAGTTGCCTCATCAAGTTTGTCATGACAAGCTAATATCGAGAAAAATCACACTTGTTGCAAGTGTGCGTGCTATCTGGGTAGTGTGGTGTGTAAATTTCGAAAAGGGGGGTTCCATGTCCAGATCCGTGTCTTTCTTTAAAGTTACTGCGTTGTAGTAACTCAATCAAGAAGTAAATTTGAATCAAATTTAGATAGGGGTTTTTAGGGTTTGCACAATGCAGCAGATTAATTAAGGTCGAAACGTGAATTTTGAGGAAAATACGGGTCCAGATCCTCATCAACTGTGCTTACATCCCGATGTCTTTTAATTGTTGGGAATTTTTTAAATGTGCAAGTCAGCATCGATCTGTGTTTCTTTCGAGAACTCGGAACGGCTGAGTCGCAAGGTGGTAATTATAAGAGTTTGTTGGGAATCTAGGATAATTTTTCAAAGAATTTTTTAGAAATAATTTTCTTAAAATCCAAAATGACAGGGTCAATTTTAAGGTCATTATGAATGACCTTGCGTCTAACATTCCAAGGAGCGTCAATAATTCTCATGAGCTGATGATTTTGAAATACTTGCAATTTACGCAGGTTTTTGATAGAAATTGTCCCCCAAATAGGGGAGCCGTAGAGCAGGTTCCCAGATAGCAATTAATTTTAGTTTGCAGCAAAGTTGCAGCAATCTTGCTCTTCAAGTCTGCAAGTTTGAGACGGCAAGACTGCAAGTTCATAACAAGTTTGAAACAAGTTATCGCAAGCTTCGAAGTCAAAATGCGACAAGTTTGCAGGCTCATTGCAAACTAGTAGGAAAAAAATAGTTTCCCGTCAGGGGTACATCCCCCCTTTTTTCAAAGCCTCTTTCTGAGAGATCCCCCTTTTTTCCACCCTTTTTTATTACTGCAGAATAGGAGGGCAAGGTTGCCTTCCTACAGAGGGGTGATCCATTCTCCGCCCTCTTTTATTATCGTGTAACAAGACGGTGGAGTTGCCTTCCCCCTTCTGATCGCACACTGAGTTATTTTTAAAGGAAGTTACTGTTAGATTTATAACCACTTCATTTTGTGGAAAATGCCTGTGTTAAAAGATTCAGAATCCTTTGGATCGAATAAAGCAGGTTTTATTTACAGCATGGTCTATCATACATGAAAAGCAGAATCACAGTGAGGATAAAATGAAAGTCACTTACATATATAGATTTTCAAGAGGATTGAAAAGATAGAAAGGCAGCCGATGGGGATTCGTAATGATACAGTGAAACAGCGAATAGAAAACATTAATACGACAACCAATCAGCACTATTTAAAAAGGCGTCAGGTTTCTGAAACTTAGTGCTGTAATGTGCGAATACTCTATTCTAACAGTTACTTTAACGATCCGTGTGGTTGTAGAGGGCAGCGCGATTCGAACTGACGATCAGATGGTCCCGAGGCCGATATGTTAACCACAATACAAGTCCAGAAGAAAAGGGGAAGAAAGGAGTTTTTGCTTCGTCATTGTGTCAAGTTTGTCGTGTCAAATTTACTGTAAAATTATTTTACGAGGACTTTATAATCGACCACCCTGATTATGCTATCTTACTTTGCAGGAGGTTTGCTGCAAATTTGTCATGTCAAGTTTGCCATGACAAGATAATATCAAGAAAAATCAAACTTGTTGCAAATGTGCATGCTATCTGGGATGGTCTTACAATTGCTTTGTAGAGCTTGTGCATGATCGCTAATTTACTCTTTCGAGCAATTAACCTTCCGAGTGTGAAGCTCGTGGTTTTGGTTTTGTTAAGTGCTTTTTGAATGTGGGAATCAAATGATAATTTTGTGTCCAGCATTAATCCTAAATATTTGTATACAGATACGAAGGGAACGGGCTTACCAAAAATTTGAATGGGGTTTTTAATGTGCACTACTCGCTTTTTTGTGAACAAGCGGCACGCACAATTACTCGGATTTACCTTGATTTTTCCAATCGGTCAGGCAGAGATTTAGCTGAAACTCATAGTTTTTGAGTGATTTGACGGCGATGTCAGGTGCTTATGCTTTGTAAGAATTGATGTATCATCTGCAAAAATTACAAGATGACAGCTGGAAGTTTTGGGAATGCCTTTTACATAGACATTGAAAAGGGCGGGAGAGAAAGGACCCTTGTGCACAGCCGCTAAGGATTGGTCTCGGTGAAGATAAAATATTATTTACACGAACTCTGAAATTACGTAAAATCAGTAACGAGTGGGTAATTTTGATAACTGATAAGTTGAGCCGAACAGCTAAGTCGCATGAGCTTAGCTAATAAGCTGTCATGCCAAATTTTATCAAAGGCTTTGGCTACGTCCAGAAAAAGTGCACCTGTGGTTTCGGACTTACCAAAGTCGTCATAAATCAGTTCAGTAACACGCAGTAGCTGGTGGAGAAAGTTTTTCTTAAACCGGATTGTTCAGAAATTATATGATAATTATCAAAGAACTGATCCAGGCGTTTTAGAAGCACCGATTCGTACACTTTGCTCAAACTGCTAAGCAGTGAGATGGGACGGTAATTTTGAGGTAATTCCAAATCTTGGTTAGGTTTTGTAATATGGACCACAACAGCTGTTCAATGGGGAAAGTAGCATCTTTCTAGAATTAGATTTAGAATTCGAGTCATGTAAAGTACGAATTTAAGGGGCAGATTTCTGTGCGCGAATAGGTTCCAGATCAGTATCATGAAGTTTTAGGAGAAATTCTCCAACTTCCTGCTGTAGCATTTGGGTGAGAATTCTATTCTCCACGCCTCTATTTGGCTCACACTGGTTTTGGCAGACTGTGTGCGATCACTTCAGCCTTTTCAATGGGGGCGATTGCAACACTACCACTTGCAGCTGCGTACTGTCTTACCGCCACGAGAAAAACCTTAGACACTAGACATCCCTGTGGTGGTCGTTATGGAAGCGAGATATTCCATTGCATTTTGGGGGTGAACAGTGGCGAATCCAGGATTCGGTTCTGGGGAGTGGGCTGAGGTCATAAAAATTTTGTATCGTAGTGACGAATGTCAAACCTCATGGCTTATGTAAACCAAAACACTTTAACTTTACAGTCTTTCCTCTCCTGACAATAAGAATAATAAAGAACACTACAATACTTTCGATAATTTAATAAAAAATACAATGAAATAGCCGGCCAAAAAATATTTTCGACCGCGCCAACGCTACAAGTGCAAGTGGAATGACTAGAAAAGTAGGAAAATTTTCGAGCCTGTTAAGTCAGAAAACAATGTTGTCACGATTTTATTACTATTCTTTTTAAATGAAAATTAAGATCAAACAGTTGTAGTGATTTTAAATTAAATCAAGAATTTTGGTTCAGCTCTGGGGAGGGGCTGCAGCCCGATAGTCCCTCCTCTGGATTCGCCACTGGGGGTGAAGAAAAGGGTTTCATTTCTTTTGGCGCATATAGAACCGGCGGAATTCTTATTTCGCTTTGTACTTCGGTCGAAAACTAATTCTCGCCTAACGAAGAAAGACGCGAAAGCTTGTTGAAGCAAGCTTTCTCAGGTTCCCAAGGCTGTAAAGAGGATTATATACAATAACTACAGTAGCAAAAAAAAGATATTGTACAATATTGCACGATATGGAACAATATCCACAATATTGTATAATATTGTACAATATCTTACGACATGTTGTGCTACCTGGGAAGTTCTCTCCTATTTGGTTGGAACCATTTTAGTTTTTAAGAATCTAAGTATTTATATAACTAATTATATAACTATTATATAACTATTACATAATTATTATATAAGTATTTATATAACTATTTATATAACTAATTTAATCTAAGTATTTATAAGGTAACAAAAAAATGTTTACCTTAGTTTTCCCGCTTGTTATTGTGCTCCAGGGCAAATCGCCTGCGTGGCTCGCCTAGTTACGCCATTGAATGGAGTCAAAATTAAATTTCACTCTGCCTAGAGACGCAATTGGTCCAATCAGATAACAAAGGACCTGACTGCCACATCACTTTAAGTGTCTTTAACACAATGGTACGGCTTCGATTAAATAAAAAAATTTGAAGAAAAAGATTCTGATTTATTACAAACTGGGTTTAATAAAGAATTTGTGGCAGTTCCAGTGGACAGTCTACCAGTGCGTATAAATACACAGCGATACGGAACCTCTCGGGAGCACAAACCAGTTCTCCAGAATGAAGGTGAGAAAGGGATGGAACTCCAGTTTATCGCATATGAGCAGCAATGCTTTGGTTCAATAAGGAACCAGTGGAATGGCTTTCGTCGCTCAGTTAAATTCCCTTCTCAATCGCCTCCCTATAAACACAAGATATTTTAAGATACTCTAAATGTCGTATGAATATTGTTACAAAAATCGTTCTGTGTGTGTACGGTGAAAACAGTCCAACAAGCAGGTAACGGAGAATGACAATTTATTCTCGAATATTCTGGTAAACACGAAGAGCAGGTAACAGGAAAAACAGCACTTGCACAGATTAGCATTAGCAACACAAACAGGCAGCAATTTACTAATAATAACAGCAACAGCACTTTTAATACCGCTCGGCGTCTAACAGCTTGCTAGCTCGCACTGCGCATAAAACTCCAAAGACGTTCGCAATCCAAAGGCGATCCCAGTCGATCAACATTCTGCTGTGTGATCCAAGCACGGTGCTATTTATAGTCTGCCCGACAGGCCGTGAGGTCACATGGAATCATCTGGATGAATCAAGATATCGGCCCCTAATAGAGATTATCGAGAAAATTCTAGTATTTTTGAGATCCTACATTTTTTCGCCAAGGTCGGGTTCAGTGGCTCCATTCCCCCGGAATTCTCATACGTACCTCTGTAGAACTCTCTACCCAACTATAAGACTAACATTGCTGGGAAGCGACGTTCCATGTTCGTAACAATAGGGCTGATCTGATTCCTCAGAAATTTTATATATGGGATGATTTACGCAGAACTATTGATTCACTATATAAATCATAAACGTACTGCAGCACAGTGGCGTAGCAACGTGGGGGAAAATGGGGTATAGATGCCCCGGGCACCGCGGTGACGAAATATTAGTGGGCCAATTTTTTAAATCAAATATGACGCGAAATAATATCATCATGCCTTAGACACCTTGCATTCACTCTTGCTACTACACTGAGGGGTGGAAAATTACATTCTTCCACGGTTACATTTCCCCTCGCTACCCCCTGTGGATGATACTCAGACAACGGAGAGAACAGGTTGCCTGTTTAACCTCCATTGCAAGTGTTTTCTGTGTGCAGTGGCGTAGTTACAGGGAGGCAAGGTCGTATGGACAGACCGGGCGCCAGTCTTAGAGGACAATGCAAGCGAAATATGAGTGCGTATTTGTCACATTTTTAAGCTGAAAAGCTAAGGGGGTGAAAAAGGAATACTATGCGCCGGGCGCTACATACCTTCGCTACGCTATACGCCCCAAATTAGCCGGACCCTATTATTCTGAATGCTGAACAACATTGTAAAGCAGAGGCGGTTCGAGGTAATTTTAACAACCGGGCAAAGCAACAATTTGGTGCCCCCCCCCCAACTTAAATAACCAACATATTTTTTAAAAAATTCTATTTTGTCTGTATTTTAAATGCCAAACAAACTTTTACATAGAAATGTGCATGTTTAACCTGCAAATATGACTTTATAATATTATGATGATAATTTTTGAATTTCAGATATATTTAAGATTATATAGGTCTTATTAAAACTAAAATAATATATTCAAGAAATTTATTTTAAAAATAGTTTATTTTATTTTGAAAATAGTTTATTTTATTTTAAAAATAGTTTATTTTATTTTAAAAATGGTTTATTTTATTTTAAAAATAGTTTATTTTATTTTAAAAATGGTTTATTTTATTTTAAAACAGTATTATAAGTTCTGTTCAAAAATTAACTTTTCTTGCTTTTTGTCCGTAAGATTTCTTCTCAATTTCAAGGTTCTACAAATGTTCCCGTTCAGATGTCATGTTTGCTAAGCCAACTAGTCGCTCTTGGGACATGATGGATTGCAGATTCGTTTTGATAAGTTTCATTTCAGTTTAGAAAAACTTCTCTCGCAAGCAGCTTCAGTTACTAGGAAAGTCAGAAAAATACTCCAAGTCACTGGGAAATTCGGAAAATTTGCGGCAACACTGTTCATATTGAAGTAAGAATCTTCAACAGCTGGTCACTTCTTCTGTAGTAGAATTTAACATAACTAATATTTCTTGGTGAAGTTGGAAACCATCTACGTCATTATGATTACCGTCACTCAAGGCCGAATGAAGGTCTTTGAACATGCCTAAAATTTTATCGTGTTTCGCTTTTTTGGTGTTAGACAAAATCCAAATGTTTTATATACAGGGTTCCCACTTTTATCCGTTACACCCCCTTAACTTCTAAACGGTGACAGCTTAGGCCATAGACTTGGTGTCTAGGTATAGTAAAAAGGCTATGCGCTACTCGATGAGACAACTTATAACGCTATCAATCGACAAATTTTTGAATTAGCGGTCCTATCTCGTAAACGGTGAAAGATGCGAGAAAAAAGTCAATTACAAAGTTGTAGAGCACTCTCGATTTAGTGTGAAAAGATACCTTGCGAACATTAATACTCAAAACAAAATGTAAAAAATGAACATTTGTTTGATTGTGATTTTCAACACTATGGCGTCGTGAAACGCGAGCGAAGCGAGAAATCTATTCCAGAGTGCAAATGTGTATAGTGGCTAACGGAGAGCATTTTGAGCAATATAAATAAATGATCCAGAAGACAGGGACGTGTTTCAGTTTCTTTCTTCCACTCTTTATGACATGACAGTTTTCGAAATCGTGATCAAACAAATGTTCATTTTTTGCATTCTGTTTTGAGTATTAATGTGCGCAAGGAATCTTTTCGTACTAAATCGAGAGTGCTCTACAACTTTCTATTGATTTTTTTCTCGTATCTTTCATCATTTACGAGATAGGACCGCTAATTCCAAAATTTGCCGATAGATGGCGTTGTAAGTTGTCTCATCGAGTAGCGCATAGCCTTTTTATTATACCTAGACACCAACTTTATGGCCTAAGCTGTCACCGTTTAGAAGTTAAGGGGGTGTAACGTATATAAGTGGGAACCCTGTTCTTCGGAGCGTTCCTGCAAACAGCTGATTTTGACGTCCAGAATAAAAAAAAAGAAGTAAAACAGAAGCTTTGCTTGAATCTTCTTTGGAAGAGCTTCGTCTATAACTTCATAATCATATTCTATTTTTTTCTGTGGTCGAACTTCTGGTTCTTGAAATTCTGATTCAAACTCAAAACTGTTACAGAGGCCACGTGCATCAACCAGAGCCTGTTGAAGCCCCTTGTCTGATCTCATTTCTACAGCTTGTCTTGTTTTGTAAGTCATTTTTCTACAGTATTAGACACATCTATATTTTCACTCTGTAACATCTTATTTATGACATACACCTTGAAAAGAACTGAGTGCCAAATGACAAGACTAGCAACAAACTTAAAATTTTTAACTCTCTGCCAAACTCGGAAGCGAGATTGTTGGCTAATTCACGAGTTCTTTTATTTAGCGATATGTCCAGCAGAGTGACCGCGTTTGACTTAAGGGCTTGCCCGTTATACTGGATACATGTGTCTTCAAGACTGTCCAACGATGAGTTAGGATGCAAAAAAGTTGTAAATTTGCTATAAAATACTAAAGAATTCCACAGCGTCCATACAGGGTTGTGGACCTTCACTAAGAACTAAGTTTATGGAATGGGTAGCACATAAAATGCCCGTAGGTTGATGTTCAGGATTCTGTTTGGACATCTGGATTTTCTCCTTTCATACTGGCCCGATTATCATAGCTTTGACCAAGCATATTTTTCAGTGGATGGATTTTTCATCTTTTCCAGCTGTACTAAAAGTCTTTCTGTTAAAGCATCACCGATTGAATGTTTGAAATGGATCTCAAAAAGTGTTCTTTCAAGCAAGGTTCTTCACCTATAATGCACCATACAAATCTGAAAACAAATGTCATCGTCCCAATGTCACTTCATTGCTGTGTGCAATCTAAAATTATAGAATAATATGCCCACTTTGAAACTTTTTTCAAAATTTATTCCTCGATTTTGGATCCAAGTAGCTCTATGATTTCATTTTTGATAGTCTTCCTCGGTAATGAATACGTGATTCTTTAGACGTTGCTCTTCTCAAATGGTCAGTACTAACGACGGAAAATTTTCCAATAAATGCAAGTAGCTTTAAAAAGATTCCTTTTTTTTTTTGGCCTTACTGTGTAACTTTCTTTCCTCTTTTTCTTTTGGGAAGTGAGAAACTCAACCACCGATGCTAAACGTTTGAACACTTCTTTCCAATGTCCAACCTTCATTTTGGTTTTCTTCTGATTTTCAGAATTTACAGTCCTTCCTAATCTTATTCTATTATAAAATTATTAATTAGACGCAATTGCTTCTAATTAATAATCACGCTCTCAACCATTACTGAAGCTTTCGTGTGATGTTTCCTTCTGCTAAGTCATAATAACAGTGGTTTTCCCCCTCAAAATATACTAAATAAAGCTTTAAAATATTTATAAAAGCATCCTGAACAAATTAAAAATGTATATATAATAATTGGAGGCAGGGTGAACCAATAACTTGGTGCGTTCTCGCTTCAAGCGCTTGATTAGCGATTTAGGCAAAATTTTGAAGCACAGTTTTAAGCTTAATTTTCATTGAATATGATAAGTGTTGGTGCTCATTTTATTCAGAATGTCAAGCTCTACAACTTTTGCATTTCAATGTTTTTGATAGCATGAGTTGTTTTTGAATTATTGTTCGATTATTGAAAAATGTCCTGTTTTCTGACTACAAATCTGCACGCAGTGGCTAAAGCTCACCTAGCAGGAGGTGGAAAACTTAGGTATGTTCATTACAGACCTGAACTGAAGGTATTAAAACAATTTCCAGCTTTACCCTAATTAATTCCGAATTCGGCCTTTTTTCACGACCCAAACACTGGCCTACCAGTGGTGGGACATTTAGTGCGACTCACATATCTTGATGATATTATTCAGAATAAGGGAAGGGAGCGCCAATTCTGAAGGGAAATTATTTGCCATTTTTTCGAACCTCTCATGTATCAAGCCATTTTTTTTCTCTTTCACACTCCCGCTTTGACGCCATGGGCAGTTACCCGAGTGTAAAAATATCGTATGAACATTGTAGGACCTCTTGTGCTAGTAGCAGTGGCCGTTTTTGAGCACAGGTGCTCGCCTCGTGCCCCTGAGGGGGCCTCAAATCTAATTCAACGTACATCGCTGTTTTAAGGCAACTGTGAATTTACGACATTGATCAGGGGAGGAGCCTCAAAAGAGTTTTAGGCCTGTGGCCTCATATTGTCAAAATCCACCACTGGCTAATAGGAGAGAGTTCTCCTCTCGAATTTCTCTTATACTTACCAGTGGCGTAGTGATGGGGGTACAAATGCCCCGGTGCTCAAAAAAGCTAGTGTGTCCCAAACTAGCTTTAATCGTTAAGGAAGCATTAGTTTAATTTCATTCTTTAGCATTTTTCATTAATTTTGTTTATATCGATATTGTGTTGTTGTAATTGATATGGACAATGGAGGCCAAAAATAAATGAGTATTTGTCAGTTTCTTAAGCCGAATTGGATGGGAGGAAAAGTAATATAGTATGATCCGGGTGCTGCTTACTCTAGCTAAGCCACTGCCAAAGCACTTGTCAAAAACATCACCAAAAATGCACTTCATATAAACGTACGTCTGACATAGAATGGATGTAAGACAATTTGAGTAAGCTCTGCAAACTGGTAATTATTTTTGTATCAATAAATAGGAGTATTATCACTTCTTTGCATAACCAGCTGATGCCGACACAACCCACGTCTATCTTGCAAGAGCACCGATAGCAACAGGTCGTGATTGCTGATAAACTTTATCGCGCTATTACAGAGCTTTGCCCTCTGCTCGCCAACCGATAAGAGGATTGCGTAGCAAGTTTGCTATGCACAATGCTCTGTGCATCCTAGCACAAAAATTTCAAACTTGAACCTAATTGATTTGCTTCTGACGCTTTGACTTCAATCAGCACAGAATAAATTTGTTGGCCATGAAGAAGGTCTTTTGCATCATTTGTAAATCAGCATTCAAATGAAACTAACAAAGGAAATGTATGAAAGAGCACAAAAAAAGGCAAATAAGAGTATCTAGATATATCCTCTTCAGACCCCGCATCCATTTCAATGGACTTCGGGTTTTATTTACAAAAGCTTCTTTCCATTCAAAGTCCTTAAGCCCCGTTGTCATGCTCTCATCTATTCATTATGTATAATAAATTATATTAGTTAATTCTATCAATTAATTATATATAGTGTTATATAATCCTATCAAGAGTATTAATCTCGATTTTTATGAAAATTGGTAAAAAATTATAACTTTGGGTCTCGAGAAGATATAAAGAGGAGGTTTCGTTGTCAAACTTGCCATAATCGCGCCAACCGTTGAAAAGCTCACTAAAACGGGAAAAAAATTCAGGATTACCACATTTGGCGAATAATCGTCCAAAAGAAATTCCATTTGGGCGACCGCACCATATTTTTAAGTCTGACCATGGTAAAACACATTATTCTCCTTTTTCCTAAATGCCTTTCATAACTTTTCATTTGATTAATTTTAATGTTGAATTCATCTTCTTTCATTGTTTCGATAATATTTAGTAGAACAATTGAGATTCATGTTTCGAACATTGAAAAGATGGCTCAAACCAAATGGCAGTCATTTCGGTTTGGAAAGTGAAATCACAAGATCTATCAATTGCTATAGATGTTGTCAAATCTTATAGCTAAATAATACGTTTTTTGGGAGATGCACAAGAGAAATATTTATATAGATAACTGGAAAAATATCTCATTTCTTTTTAATTATTTCTCACAATAAGTTATTTAAGCAAAGTCTTTTCCCCAAAGTTCTAAAATTTCTCCAATTTACAAAAAAGAATTGCCACACTGCAGAAAATTTATTCACAAGACACTGTATTTACATATCATCTATTACCAAATGAACATTAATACTATATTAGACAGATAATATTAAGTAATGATAAAATTTCTACCTTTTTGCAAATTCATCCTTAAACTCATAATCCAATGTGTGTGATAGATTATATCTCAGAATTTCAGGCAGAGTAATGTTTTACACATATAATCCAATGATTTTTTTTCGTAATTCGAAACTTCTTTCAATGCAAACAAGTAGATGAAGATAAAAATTATACAGACGATTTTTTAAAATTATTTTAAAAGAAATAACTAGACACAGCTGCCAGTTTGATTTTCTAGAGCATATTCAACACTAAGCTAATGTTTTTCTGCAATTTTAAGTTTCAACCCTTCAATTTTAAGACTTTTACATTATAGACAATTTAATGAATTCTAGCAAATATGACAATCAGATAAAAAAAAAATGGCCAACGGGAACCAAACCAGGGCAAAATACTGGCACGCCGGCCCCCCCCCCCACTCCTGAAAACTTATACCTATAAACTGTAAATAAACAAGACCCAATGAGCTACGGCAATAGTGGCATTTGACTGAGCAATTAATAGGTAGGGTGACATCCCTGCCTGTCACAACTTGAGATCTGGCATCCCCTTTTGAATTATGACTGTGGGGATTAATTTTCGGATGAGAGTATTTCTTCCAATTTCCCGATCACGACATCTATTGTTATGAAAATCTGACTTATAGGCACCTTCTGTATAATTTAGACTAATATAATGAGAATGTGCGAGTTTCAGATTAAGAAAAAATAAATGTAAAAATATAGTCCAACTCATATTGGGCCTGATTTCCAATGAACAAAATTAAAAATTTCTTGAAAATAAGAAAAAAATCTTATTTCTGGGCCGGAGGATTTTGCCCCTCCTCTTTAGTCTGGCCTGAAGTTAAACATTAATAAATATTTTAAATAAACCTTGTAACTCACACCCTTCAACAGAAACTGTGAGAAGAAAAAGCAGTTGATCGCAAAAGGAAAAAAATTATTATTGATTAATGCATTTTCATTGTAAGAGCGCAATTAACGCTTTTCACTGTGTGCCACCAAAAAAGTACACAAAGACAATTTCATTCTACAAAAATTTATTGACTAAGCTTAACAGCTACAGCACTACAAGAGAAGGAATGCATTGCACGGACAGAGGCAAATACAAGACAATTCTTTATTTGACATGCACTGGAAATAGGTCTGTGGAACTTTTTTTGACTTGACTGCAATTCATATCAAATTGTAGGACAGTTATATTTAGAGATAATTTTTAACTTTATAAAAGGAGTTATTAACACTTATATAAAAGGAGAAAAATAATATTATAATAATAATATAAATATTATTAACACTTTTATAAAAGGAGTAATATAAAAACATAATAAATGCTTTTAATCCTTTCCTTAAAATATTTAAAACAAATTTTTGTTCTTTAAAATGCAATAAATCTTCACTGAAATTAATACGTATTAGCTCTCACACTCAATTTATTATGTATCTTTCAAACGGGAGCAAAACAATTTTTCATCCATGAGTCACAAATCTGAATTATGATCAGATAACCAAGACAGCTGCACTAGCCTTTTCATCCACGCAAAAGCTAACAAAGGGAAATAAATGAGTAAAACTTCACAGAATAATCGTTTGAAGCTTTCTTTACAGCTGTCTGATGTTATTATTACCTGTAACTTTTTTATTAAGCAAGCCTTTTGAAAGATGGAAACTGGCTTCCTGACATACCAAATTAAGCTGCCTCTTTAAGATGCCAAAAAGAAAATTTTACTTCTTCATATAAAAACCTCTAGAGGTGCAGCAGTTTAACAGTGTCATAAACATGGATCCACTTTTCACTTGCATACCATATTTAAATTAATATTCATATTCTACAAAAACATAGGAAATATCTGCATTCATAACAAACTTTTCACAGCACAATATTACAGCATTTAAAAAAAAAATGCTCCACATATAAAATTAAAAAATATACTAAACTATTTAAAACTCATGTATAACAGAAGCTTAAAAAAATTCATTTCAAACTATGTTTATTTCTCTCTTCAGCATTTAAAAACACAAAATAATAAATTAATCATGTTTTTATTTTTATATACAAAGTGGCACAATATAGAAAATAATATTTCACAAACCCTTATCAATGAGCTTAGAAAAGCAAATAATTCCTCGCTTAAGATATTTTCAGTGTTTCATTCCAGAAAATGAGGGAATTTTTTTTAATACAGTAGTCGATCGATAATCCAGCAGATATCGGATTAACAAGTGTTGGATTAGTGGAAATTCACTCAAAAAAAAAAAAAAAACCCTATGCTTATTGCACAGAATTATACTATATTTAATAAATGCAATGCACAATATCAGCTGCAGCCTATTGTTTACATTGCCCCAAGAACACTGACATCCACATGCAATGGCTGGTTTTCCCTTCAACACCTCCTTCTCAACCTGTTGAAAACTCCATGAGCAGTGGCTTGGTTGCTCAAGGTCATGCTTGGTGATTTGTTAACTAATCGTACCGCATACACAACAGTTTATAGGAACTTTACTGAGGTCTCTGTCTGTCGACTTGCTGGCCTCTGATGTTCACGCTTTTATTGACATTTCACTGAAACAGCCCCCCACCCCACCAAAAATATTCATGCAATAACGATTCTTTGCCTTCCCATGACAGGAGATAAGCTGTATTTTAAACAATGACCCCAAGCCACTGACTGTGGGCGCAGGGGTTAAAAGGGTCTGGATTAATGACAGTTATATATCAAAAATAAAAGTATAGAATCAAATGAGATTGCAATAAAATTCCCTGCATTTTTTTGCCTCTGAAAATAGCTGGGGATAAGATTTGTACTTAAACCTCTAATCAGGTTTTGAGGGCAGGTACAGGGATGAGATTGGTAAAAAAGCAAAAAGACTGAAATCATACGCGAGCAAAACATTTGTACCATAATTTATACGCGAAAGATGTTTTAAGAAGTAAAACATCAGAACATGCAACATGATGAAAAGATTACACCATAATAATTAATAACTTAATTATTTATAATTCAGTACATATAAATAAGAAAATTAAAAGTTAAACAAGTTTAACACACCATCAGGGCCATCAGAAAATACAAAATTAGACATTAAAACATATTTACCACCTGTACATCACTGAGATGCAACATTCACCCAACAGAAGTTTGAGAAGAATTATATTTAATAGCCTTTTGATAAAAGTTAGCTAAAAAAATAAATAAAAATAAGGACAAATAATTTCTTTTGCTTCATGCAATTGTGTAAAGTGTATTAGCTCTTTATAAATTATAACAATGTATCATATACTGAATTCTGTTTTATTTCTTTTATTATTATAAATTTTTGCAAAAGTAACAGCGCAATGATTTTGCACCTTATAAAGTGAGAGGGGTCGAGAAATTGTACAGTTACAATGACAGATTCATTTAGCATCATTGTTATTTGAAACATTTCCTTAATTGTTAAAGTGGTTTTCTTTCATTTTTTTTATTTGTGTGGCTTTCGTTGGTAACAGATCTCCATTAACATGCTTCACCCCTAGTTTTGGAGGGCTCTTATCTTTTTTTCTTCAATAAAGGATGCGTTTGCATCCTCTGCAAGTTTATTTTCAGTAGAGGTTGAAGTTTTTGTTTAATTACTGGCCTAGTTGTGAGGACTACATTATCTCTAGAAAGCCTAGGTAAATCATCTGTTTTATTTTTTATTTTGAGAAGATTTTTTTTTGTCTTATTCTCTGCTTTTTTGCTGCATTTGCACACAGCTTTTTAGCTGCCTCTTTTGACAGGAGTTTTCTTTTTTTTTTTATGTAGTTTATTTATTGGTTTTTGTTCCATTTCTTATTTCTTCATCTTGGTACGCCCTACAAGATGACCTTAAGTTTTCAACTAATTCTTTTTGAACATGTTCATGAAAAAAAATATTTTTTTTTGCAAAATATGCCACAGAGGTTTTGTTTTCTGCAAAAAAGTGGTACTTAATACTTTGAATGGTATTGAAAGTTGGAATGTTCATCCTCATAGAGCTTGCCGCTATAATGTTGATTCTTCAGTAGAAGATGAACCAGCTAGTTTCCTAGCCGGTGGAGTTAAGCTGCACGGTCGAGCATATTTTCCCAGTATTTTCTTTCGAAATTGGAAGATAGGAAGGTTTCTTTTCTTTGCATAAAAGCAGAATTTTCAGAAGAAAAAGCAAATTTTTGCGGGAAAAAAAAACAAAAAAAAACGGAAATGCGAGGAAAAGCAACACCCCCCCTGGAATTTTGAGAGAAAAGAAGACAAAAAAGCGGAATTTCTCCAAAATAACAAAAAAGTGGAAGAATCTCATCCCTGCAGGTAGGAAATGACAGGCCTGATTGGGTGGTTAATGCCCATTTTTGCAAGATTTGAGTAGGAATGCACTCCGAATCATTTAAAAGAAGGGAAATTCTAAGATGAAAATATGCACGGCAATTTCTCAGGGCCAATGACCAACCTGCTGCTCAGAGGTGTTCCTGTTATTTTGGCATCATACTGTGGCGCAAGCTAAGCAGCTGCATTTCAGAGTGAATTTCTGTTGAAAATTTAGTCTGCTCACTAAGGGATGGTGGTAATTGCAAAAATAACCAGTTTTCTGTTATTTAGGTCTTTTTCACCTCCAGTTTAACCTGGCAGTTATAACTGCTCAAAATAACTGGTTTTTGTTTTTTTTGTTAAAAAAAACAAATGCTGTTTGTAGACAAATTTTTTTATTAATACTGTTTGTACAAGAAATCAATCCATTGCCCAATATTTATCTGTTCATAATGACTCTTTCAGTAATCTGCCAACCAACAGACGCCCCGAGGAAGTGGTTGTTGTTGATTGGCCTAAGATGATGAAATTCAAAGCTGCATAACTTGGTAGATTTTAATCTAATCGAACCTAAAATTGAGCCTATCTTCCGATCTGATTTTTTTAGACGGAATTTATTTATTTTAATCTGATTTTTTTGAATTAAAAAAAAATCAATTATAATTGGGAAAAATAAACTGGTTCGCCAAAAAAAATCCGTTAGGTTTCAGTTAAAACCGGTAGGTTTTTCCCATACCTACTGCTCACTTAGTGCTCTAAGAGGCTTTGTCTGCAGGTAACCAGAAACTGCAAAAATGGGTAAGCCCAGTTGAATGAACAACTTTTCAACATGGTAGTGTTTATTGGCTGGATACCATCTGTAAATTGCAACATGAATGATGCATTTAAAACGCTCTATAGGGTAGACTGTTGGACCTAGTGATACCAAAATTGGCAGACAGTTACTACATGAGTAGTAAGATCTCATTAAGGGAAGGTTTTTTTTAAAATTTAATTAAATTTTTAATTAAATCAACATTACTCAAAATTTTAACATTTTTTTTCTAATACAGAAAACAAAAAGAATTTTTACATCACCTTAAAAAGTTAGCTTTTAGTGATATCCAATTTAATTTTTGAAAAATCTTTCACGTAATTTTAAATAAATTTTCCAACTTTTTAAGCATATTTTATAGTAATACTTTTAATTATAAAATACATATGTGTATTGCAATGATATTAAATACATTTTTTGTGTGCACGTTATCATTGCCATATAATTAAAATTTTTAAAAATAAACAAGACAGATGAATCAAGCCTAAAACATTACCATGGTGCAATGCTTTCAATTAGAGGTTCAAATTTCCTTTACATTTTTTCACCTGGACTCCCTCATACACTACAATCTCATCCAATGTTGTATAATTCAACACAACTCAAGTTCAAGAATAAACATTTCAGCACTTAAGTGCAACAAACACACAATCAATATAAAAGCTCATAGTATCAACTGTTACAAAACAAGAATAAAAGAAACAAGAAAAATAACAAGAATATGGAAAATATTTTCTCTAATCCACTTTTCTGAACATTAAAAAAATATATTAGAGAATAATTTTGCTTTCCTGAGCAATGCATTTTAAGTAATGCTACTGCATTCAACACAAACATGTAATAAAATACAAATTCTAATCAGAACAGAACCATCATTTTTCTTTTCTAGAAATGCACATTCTAATCAGAACAGAATATAAATTTCATTTCTTATGTTCTAGAAAAGAATAACATAATAAACAGATAAAATTAAATTAAATAGATCTGTTCTTATTTGGTCCCGAATATAATGGTTTCAAGAGTGAAGCACACAAAAATGTAACTGAACAACACAATGTATAATAATATTAACAAAAAAACCTCCAATAAAATTTTAAAATTGAAATTGTATGAATCAGAACACATTGTTTACTAAACTAGCAAAACAGATTTTCTTGAAATTGATACACAACTCTCAGCAGATACTTTTAGAACAAAAGTGAATACAATACAAATGCTTCAAGATTCATAAATGCAGTTTGGAGATATTTATTTATTTTTTTTTTTGCTAAAAATATAATTAATATTCTTCAAATCATTTTTTTTGTAAATCATTCAAACAAGAAAATTGCTTTAAAAAAAAATAATAGTTCTAAAATTATATATATATATAAACTAAAAGCACTTAACATGTAATATAGTAAAAACCATTCCTTTGAAATGAGAAAAACTGCAGTAAGAATTTTCAATATTGTTTACCCCTTTCAGTCCCAAGCATAGAATTATTCATTCTAAAATTTGGGAAATGTACCCATTTTGTCCTAAAATGAAAGTTGAAAGGGAGAAAAAAATTAATAAAAAAAAGAAAACTAAAATTTTTTAAAAATAATTTTTAAAAAAAAGCCAGATGAAATAAAACATTTTAACATATTTAAAAATAATAAGAATGAAATTGTACCTGAAATTTCATTTAAATTATGTTAAAATAAATTTTTATTTTTGACTTTTTCCGCTGAATGAAGTTGAATTTCAAAAAGGGCAATATTTGAATAGAAAAAATCAATAGTGCAGCCATTTATTGGTAAAAACAAAAAATATATTAGAAAAGAAAAAAACGTGAAGAATTTAATGATGTCCATTTGGTATCGGAAGAGGGTTTAGAAGTTGAACAAAAAAATAACAAAAATGAGGATTCAAAATGGCAACACTGGGACTAAAAAGGGTTGAATTAAAATGACAGGATCTCCATCTTTAAGTTTTAGAAACAAAATTATAGAATGCCTCTAAACTATACTTGTACCATCCTATCTCTTCGAAAAGTAGTTCTATAATTGTAGAAATAAAAGCAAATCCTTTTAAAGAAAATATGATCATAAATATATGACTACTGATTGCTGTGGAACAAATGTGAACTCGTGTTTTTGAGAATTGTTTTGATGCAGATTGGAATGATCTTTTATGAGTTCTTCATAAACAACTAGAACTAATAAGAAAAAGTATTGCCATCAAAAACTTTTTTTAACTGTAAGAGGGGAATATATATATTTCAACCTATCAGTTTTTAAATAAATATGCATTTTTTAAAAACATTTTATTTATTCATTTATTTTGCAAGAAAAACTTAAAGTAGTTGCTTATTAAAAAATAACTTTCTGAAAAATGTCTTCTGCATGCTAATAAAAAAGACACTTTATGATCAGCGAATTAAAAAAAAAAAATTCTACTTTCTAACATTTGCAAAAATTCTAACTGGTTCTGTCTTACTTTTTGGTGACAATTTTTGCACAAGACAAAAAGAATTCGAGGGTCGACCCAACACAGATTTTATAAAAACTACTTTACATATGTCAAGTGTTCAATCACAAAAAGGGATTCTGTGATGCAGTATTCTGATTGGTCTGAGCCCTCATCTCGTTGATGGAGAGGGGGACGGGCTTCACAGCATGGAAGGGGTTCCCTGAAAAAGACACAATAAGGAAAGGTCACTTTAAAAAGATACGAGTCGTACTTGGAAAGTATTGTTTTGATATTAAAGCTAAGTTCAGTATATGATATAAAAAATAAATTCTGTATTACAATGAAAAGAGCCTATCTTAAATTACTTTTTTACAAAATTTTCATCATAATTGAATCAGCAGTTTGAAAGAGGGAATAAATTCAAAAGCTGTTTTATCAGAAGCATCCTTTTTTTTTCACACCTAGCAATGAGAATCTAAATACGGTAGCACACATTATCAGGGTGGCCATCATTTTTGCTGTTTCAGTTTCCCTGACTTTTCCAGGTTTCATACAAAATTTCCCTGACTTTTTTCGGAGGTAGCCCATCAACCATAGAAAAAAAATCACCTGCACATTGGCCGTACTAAGTATTCATTTAAGTCAGTATGGTTTGAATAAAAAAGCAAAATGTTTGAAAAAAGAACATTTATTTAAAACTTTTAAACAATAAACCATAAAATAACTAATACATCTTTACAGTGAACAATTCTACTATACCGAATTTTCCAGGTTTTTCAGATTAAAAATATAAACTTATAAAATCTTTAGGGCAAAATCTCAATAAAAATATACGTTGCAAAATAAAACATAAAAAGGCAGAAAAAAATGTAAGAAAACGATTTCTTACTGATGTTTATAAATTAAAACACAGAAGCATAATATTCTGTCACACGAATGGAATCGAATAGTTTGCAAAAGAAAAAAAGCAAATTTTAATTCCAACCAACTTCCTTCAATACAGCTCAAAACGGACAATATATAAAGAGAAATAAATGAAATAAAACATAAAAGACAAAAAAGAGAGAAAAATAAAATTCGAGAAAATGGGGGAAAAACCTGAATTTACCATTTAAAATTAAATAAATAAAAATCTAATTTGAATTTTTAAAAAAAATTACTGTGGCGTCAGCTACCCTCTTGTGCTAATCCATCATTTTGCTAAATTTGATCTCATATGTCAAAGATCTGGGCGTGCGTAAAGAACGAAAAAAAAAAAAAAACCGAACATGCATACATAACACTAAAAAAAATTGCTCTTTCATAGGTATGGGTAACAGCTGTCCCATACTTTGAAGATACCATAATTTACCAAAATGATCAGTAATCATAATGTTTCCCAACACTCAGGGAAAAAAACACAGACAAAATAAACAAACAAACCAAAAAATGCTGAGAGGAAATATTAGCACTAATTTCAAACACTTCATAATTCAATGAAAGCATCTCTAGAAATGGAAAAACGAACTAATTCTGGTATAACTCCTATTTGATATTAAATCATCATAAAAGCAGGCAGTAGTGTGGACGCTAACTTGTAGGCAGAAAAAGAGAAATTTACGATCTCGTAAGCTATTTGAATATCTTTGACATATAGCCAAATCCCCGTTCTTCTTCCACATCTGAGTGTGATTATACTACAGATTTTCATCTCAAGAAGTATCATCTAATTTAACTACCAAAAGGAACGTGATTCTGTTTTGATAGTCCAGGCAATGAAGGTCCAAAATGGGGGTCAAAAAACATTAACTCATAGTTTTGAAAATTGGTACACATGCTCGTGAGGGGCTTATTATGAATATACTAAAAGTCTCCGTTCCTGGTGGGTGAGTTCGCGGCGCCATCTTGGAGTTCATCCCTCCTTTTTTAGTTTTTCATGAATATCTCGAAAAATATTCAGTTTTCAAAGTACAATTGATTAAACAAATTAAAGAGCATAAAATTCCCTACAAACTATACTTCTATTTTTCTTCCAGCTTTATTAGTTTCCCAGATAATGGGTCTCAAAAGTTGCCGCCACCTTTGATTTCACCTCCCTTTAGTTTCTCTTGAATATCTCAAAATCTATTCAATTTTCAAATTACATGTAATCAGCAAATTAAAGGGCGTAAAATTCCCTACAAACACATGCTTTTATTTTTGTTTTAGCTTTATTAGTTTCCGAGATAATGGATTTAAAAATTTGCCGTCATCTTGGATTTTATCCCCCTTTTTTTAGTTTTTTTTTTAATATCTCGAAAACTATTTGATTTTCAAATTACATTAAATACAACAAATTAATGATCGTAAAATTCCCAACTAATGCATGCTTTTATTTATTTTCTAGCTTTAATAGTTTCAGTGATATTTAAGAAAAACTAAAAAGAGGGGATAAAACCCAAGATGGTTGCAAATTTTGAAATCCATTATTTCAGAAACTATTAAAGCTAAAACAAAAATAAAAGCATGCGTTTGTAGGGAATTTTGTGCTCTTTAATTTGCTGCCTACATGTTATTTAAAAATTGAATAGATTTCGAGATATTCAAGAGAAACTAAAAAATGAGGAATGAAATCCAAGATGGAGGCAACCTTTGAGACCCATTATCTGGAAAACAAAGCTGGAAGAAAAATATAAGCATGCATTTGTATGGAATTTTACGCTCTTTAATTTGTTAAATCAATTGTAGTTTGAAAACTCAATAGTTTTCGAGATGTCCTGGAAAAACTAAAAAAGGCAGATGAAATCCAAGATGGCGCCGTGAGCTTACCCCCCAGGACCGGGACTTTTAGTATGTTTATCAGTAGCCCCTAACGAACATGTGTACCAATTCTCAAAACTATATGATTTAATGTTTTTTTTTAAACCACCCTTCGTTGACTGGACTAATAGTTGAAATTTTGGTCCCTTGGAAATTTAAATGTAAACATCTCAACCCCTGGCCAGGTGTTTACATGAACACGAATGGCATGCGTTTTTGACTATCAGTAAATGACTAATTTTCATTGGTTGCCAACGGCGATTCATTCTATTTATAAAAAAAGATCAGCGACTGAATAAGAATTATCAAAATAAAAAAATTCCAGGTTTAGAATAAATTTCCCTGACTTTTCCCGCTCTCCCGAAATTCCCTGACTATTCCCGGTTTTCCGGTCGGGTGGCCACCCTGATTATGTGCATTCCCAATTTGTTGGTGCTTGTTCCCTTCCCCAAACTGCTGACAAAATCGAGGCACTTTTTATATCTGCAATCTCCTCTCAAAGAACGGTCAAGGCAACCACCATCACTCAGGAGATGATGATTTATTGTGGGCGTGGAAGGAGAGACCTGGGGTGCTTGGCTTTCTTGTTAATGCAAAACGAAGGAAACTGTATACTGCACTTAACCCTAAGCAGACAGGTTACTTTCGTGCAACACTCTAATCAGGTTGGTGCACTCTGTGGGCCATCTGTTTTTTTGCAACTCTAGGCTTATTTAATCATACACAACTCTTATTTTTTATGGTATGATAAGATTAGAGGTTAAATGAAAGGATTATACACACGTTTGCACCTGAATTTGAGTTGCTATCCTCTTTGTGAACTGGATTACCCTCCATATCAATCTCGGATTTGGTTTTGTCGCTGCCGCATTCAATCACTGCTCCATTGAGATGTAATGTGTCATATTCATCCTCGACTGGCCTTTCCTTGCTGAAATCTTCTAAAACAGCCAATTGCTATGGAGGGATAATTTCCTGCTGTTTCACGAAATGGCTGGTTCGGATACACCCACTGGCACGCGATATATGCGGTATCTCTCCGCAAAGGATTAACCGCTTAACTTAACAGCCCGAGAATACTCGTGCATCGAATTATCGAAATTTTAGTCTTATAAACTAAAATTGAATCATTAATTAGCATTATAATTTGACACAAATATGTAGGATCCATAAACATCTCAAGTATCCTATGCCTTCTTAGATGAAGGAAAACGACAACCCCTTTCCAAAACAGGAGGGGTCATCTTATTAGATAGCAAAGAAAACTATTCAGTTAAGTGGTTAAAGGAGATGCTCACTAAGCAAATCAGAAGCAGGGGTTCAGGTTTTTGAAGGTGGGGGAGGCATAGGGGATCAGATTGGAATTGGGGGAAGTGGATGGATTTGTATGTTATGGAGTGCCACCATGCCATTTGTGTAGCTTGGAGTGATTGTTATTGACACGCCTTACAGTCCTAACTTGATATCAAATAAAAATGATTTATTTCTCTATTTCAAGAGATCTTTTGACAGTCAGTACTAGAACAGTGATGCTGACATGAAAAATACTGTGTAACAGAGTGGTTATCTTCACTGGCATGGCTGATCTTTGGTTGAAAAAAATGATGATGAGACATAAAATTGATTCAATTATGCCGTAGTTCAATATATTCTCTTTCATTTGACAATAAAATTATTCTGTCAGAAGGTGTGCATTTTTTTAAAGGTAAAGAAGTACTTGCTTTCCAAATGCATCTTGTATTTTGACACATATTTTTGTGACAAAATACATCAAATCACATCTTTCACAGCAGATGTTTTTAAGAACAACAAAAAAGCCACAAACAAAATTATCATTTCAATGGACTGAAATTAAGTTAAGAGAAGGAAAACATAAGAATGTTCCATTTTCTGTCTGCCACCTTGGAAAACCGCTCAGTATTCCACCCCCCCCCCCCCAGCATATTGTGAATTGAACTACATGAGGATTTCATATTCAGAGGATTGTCAATGAGCAGAAACATTTAAAATAAAAAATGAGTGTCGTCATTGGAAAATCTGGAAGTATTGAAATATAAATATGAAAGAGCATAAAATGCATTTTAAGAAAATAATTGAGAAATCGAACGACAAAGTTTGATTGATTTTAAATCTCGTAGATTGTTAGTAATAAGAGCAGTTTGAAAACTTTTAGTTTGACTATACCACTAAGCATTGATCTTTTTAAATAGCATCTAAATAATAAAAAAAAATCTGACATCTTATGCATTTTTTCCCCAGTTTATTTACTCCATACATACTTGCAAATGCACCTTTGGGTTTTATTTCAAAGAATTTCTAAGCTTTCTCATACACACTAGGTTCATTAATGCATCTCAGGTTTTTGAGGCAGCTAGCACAATCAGAGAAATGAAATCATTAGAATCCTTTCACTCCAAGAGACAGATGCCGGTTTCTACTGATACAAATGGATCCCCATACAGGCATTTTAGGTAGATTCCTTATAGGAAGTCTACCTATTGCAATGGTCCACATGACACGACTTCCGGAAATTTCTGCACATCTTCACCGATCATGACACCTAGAACCCGAAACCACCCTTCGTTCAAAAGTTTATAGGTATATAACACTTTTGCCCATGTTAACTGGAGTAATTCTGATTCGATTTTAACTGGCTTGGGATACGTTGTAAGGATAGTGAAAATCTCCGCCAAGTTCATAGATGGACTATTCAGCTCAAAGGGAGTGGAAATGGTGGGGGGTTGAAATGAAAATTTCACCTCCCTTCAATTGTAAAGGAATTATGAAATTCCTTTACAATTGAAGATAGAAAGAAAATTCCAATTAGGCGAATTATTGCCTTCACATAAACAATTTTTGTATATAAAGTTTTCTTTATAGCTGCAATTGCTTCCCCAACTTAAAGTACCTTTCAACCTATGCACATTACCCCTTGTTGGAAAGCTCTCATCATTTGCAGTCTCTTACTACAGCTTTCATTCTTGCAGCTCTAATCCTTATGAAAATAGAAGGTTAAGTGTTATTTTCCTTATATCTCCGGACTACAGGACTCTACCTTTGTCTTACGGCTTGCCGTCGGGGATTTTTTTAAAGCTCATATCAGCCGACTAACTCTAGAGGTTTTTAAAGATCAATAGGAGAAATGAAAAAGGTCCAAGGGAAAATACAAGCCCCATGGAATACTATACAATCATGAAATTATGCATAATTAACACACCACTTGGATTTAGGAGAAAAAAATGTTCGTCCTATCACACAGGGCAACCAAAACAAAAGCTCAAAATTCTATAGATTACTTGAGAAATGCAATATAAACACATCAAATAATAATTTTGATCCTAATGACAAGTTATTAAAATGATTGAAAAATACATATATCATAAAAATACAAAATTATTAAAGAATGCAAACAACAAGAGACAAATATAAAAAACACAGATAACATGACATACAACTCAAGAATAAAGGCTGTTTGAGTGTGTCATTATTTAAAACAACTACCTGCGTTCCTGGAGCGTGGAGCATCTAGAGAAATAAGGCTGGATTGCTGGCCCAAGAAGGCATCCAGAGACGGTGCAGCACAAGCTTCGGCCGAAACAGACTTTCGCATGCTCGACTGCTCAAAAGGCCCTGACGATACAAGAAATCACTATAAGGCTAAAGCATCAATATTCAGGAGCTACTGTAAAGCTACAATTTTCTTATGATCAACAATCTATCTTTGCATTCATTTAATTATACCTCAATTTTCATTTGAAACTAGCAGAATATGTGGTGTTGCTTGGTCTTTTTAGCACCAGGACAAGAGACATGGAACTATGAGCAGAATCATCTATTTTTACTCTTGGAAAAGCAAAAATAATTCAAAGTAATTTCCACTAAAATAGAAAAATTGAACCTAATTGATAATTGTTCCCGATATAAACTGCAAATCCCCTGTGAATCGCCTGCTTTTAAACTTTTTTTAGCATTTTTTCCAGAATTCTTCTAATGTGTTCTGGTAACGGCTCTTCAACTATATTCTGTTTGTGATATGTTTAATATCCTTATACAGGGTGCCCACACTTATCGTGATCCAATAGCTAATTTCTACACCATTAGAGACAGACATATAGTTCCAATTGGAAAAATGCTTTAAATGAAGGGAAGAATTTTATTTCATCTTTTTTAAATCACTAAATATATTTCTGAAAAAGTTACGAATTCCAATTTTTTATATGGTCCTCCGGTCCTATCAGTTATAATTAGTAAAATATTCTTCACACACAAACATTTTAAACAGAAAATGTTCCACTCTACTGCGACAAAACCCAGCCGAGTTACGAAGCTTTTAATTTTAAACCAATCAGCGGCCTCGTTGAGCAAGTATTATACATTGATTGATGGATCGTCTTCAAGGAGGCTATTGAAATGGTGTAAAGTGGTCTAAGTCAGCGACATTCAAAGTTCAATAACTTGGTCAGTTTTAGTTGCAGAAGAATGGAACTTTTTTGTTTAAAATGTTAGTGTGTCTAAAATATTTTACTGAATATAAGTGATAGGACTACGGGACCGTATAAAAAAATGAGAATTCACAGCCTTTTCAGAAATATATTTATTGATTCAAAAAATATAATTCTTCCTTTCATTTACAGCATTTTTCCAATTGGAACTTATATATCTATCTCTAATGGTTTAGAAATTAGTTATTGGACCACGATAAGTGTGGACACCCTGTATATTTGTGTATAAAATTAATTCCAAAAAAATTGTTTAAATTATATGGAAATGAAAGTGCTATTACTGAAAAACTTTTTTTTTTTTTAACTTTGAGATGGTGTAAAAGATAATATTTTTAGAAGAAATCACAGAAAAATACCAAAATCTTGGTTAATTTTAATTAACTTTTGGGCTTTGAAAAGTTGATAATGATCTTTCTTTTGTTCTGAAGAGCATGTGTTCCAAATTTCTTCGATTGGACAAAAACTGTAGATGTGCATAAAGAACACAGAGACACACACACTGTTTTATATAGAGAGGTTTCCATAATCATTTCATATACTATTTCACTTTACTTTTCATTCATCAGTTTATTTTTTACAATTTATTTCAGGACTGTGTAGCAGGTTCAGGAAATAGTTATAGTTAAACTTTTAATTTTGCCCCATTTTCTATATAATAATTCATTCTTTTTCAAACAAAAGGGGAAAAAACCACGACTGCTGATATCTAGAGTCAGGAAATTCAGAAATAATCCATAAAAAATTCTCAATATGAGATGGCTCTCCGACATGGTAGCATTCAAATGCAATCTGCAAATCTTACTCACTCATTATATGCTCCTGGCACCAACTGACGTCTACAGTATTTTATTTCATACCAGCAATACCTCCAGAAATGATTTATTAGCCTGCTCACATTAACAGGAGTAGACTTTTGAATCTCTAAAACAGATATCTTTAAACTGTGGGTCACGTAGAAAAACACTTTGGGAAAACCCTTGCAAGGTTTAACAAGGTTAACATTTGCAAGTAAAATAGGTAATAAAAATCATGTTGGCTTTAAAACTTTCATCGACCCATTGGCTTTTTCAGTTTTTCATGTTCAATTCAAAAGCAGTCAACTCTTTACTTATAAGTACATTTCCTTAAACATCAATGGATAATATTAAGATTTCAGAGATATGACTAAATGGTAAAAAGGTGGGTTCATTCACTTTAAAAGCTAATTTTTCTAACCTGGAAGCTTATAAGATCAAAATATTGGGTGCTTGGAGGGTTAGTTATCTAAATTAGTATTTTCTTGATGCTTATTTATTTGCATTCTTTGGTTTTGTGGCATAATTTTCTCAATGGGAAATAGGGCAGTGAAATTTTTTCCACTGCTCTCTAACTGCAGGCAGGCAGTGATCAACAAGGGAGGAGAAGAAGGAATGAATTAATAGTAATGCTAAAAAATAAATAGTTCAAAAAATAGTACAAATCTAACCCATAAACAAATTTAATTAAAATACTATATTTCATACATTAATTACTTTATTGCACCAGTTCTTCAAAAATTTTTTATACATAAAGCACAATCTGGTAAAACAGGTTTAGGGGATTTCAAATACAGATTCAGACATTAACCACACTCAATGTTTGAAATAAGTTGTACAAGAAAGAGAGAGAGAGAAAGAAGCATAATGGAATGAATAATATCTTAAAATAAAATGGTTTAAAATGTTTTTTTTTCTTTCAAATCAGATCATCATTGGCTAAAAATTTCCTTCATAACTACATGCTTCAGAAATATTTTGGATACTACCAATTTAGCTATGCAATTTTCTTCCTCAATTTTGACAATTTTCTAAAAATATTTTTATGCATAATTTGCAAAAAAACATTGCCGAAATAAAATATAAGCCCTTTTCATTGTCTCCATAAATATTTAGTTGTGTGCTTTTCTTCCAGTGTTGAAATCAAAGAAATTAAGATTATGTTTATTTTTATATTATTCGGCAATGTCACAATTTTTTTCTTATTTTACATTATCACATTTTTTCAGTGTGTGGAATCTGTAAAGAAAGCACTTTAAGATATTAAGAATTATATCCAGTAACCACAATGATTATGGTTGCTATTAAATTTTTTTGTCAGCATGTTTTAATCCAGCTAACATGCTATTGGACATAAAATATACTGCACCATATTAATGATGGAATCAACCAAATATTTTGCATGAGGAATAGGAAAGTGCAGTTGGCACTGGTAGCATGCAATTTGATGTTAGATGACATGGACAGTTGCATCATACGACTTAACACCATTAGGATCGTTCATATACACAATGAACAGAATAAGTGCAAAGCTATTATAACACATATTAAATCTGTCATTTGGTGTTTAAAAAATACTATTCAGAAGACAAAAGCACTACTCACGATTGTACTCTTCAGGAGACAGGAAATTGCCATCTGATGCTGGACTCCAAGGATCATTTTGCTCTGAAATATAAGTGAAAATCTGAATAAGTGGTGATGATCAACTCTTAGCTAGTACAGTACTATGAAACAAAGGTTTCATTACTTCTGCATCTTTAAAATTTCAATTATTATGCAAGGTGAAGCTGAATCATGTTAAAAAGGAAATAAACTTAAGACAGAATTAGAAGGTTTTTGAAAAGTAGATTTTTACATAAAAAAAAGAACAAAGGAGTTTTTTTTTGGGGGGGGGGATTACACAAGTCTTTCCCAACTAAGTTTTATTTTTTTTTCCATGCTTGAGAAATATTTTTATAATGATGTAAATCATTATTCTCATCGGGCCTGTTTTATCCATTGGACTATAGCCCAGGGCCGCCATTGATCCAAAGGCCTAAAAATTTACTACAGGGCAAGTAGTGAGAAATTGCTGCAAAAATTAAGCACTTTTAAAGCACCTTAGCCAAAAAAAACTAAACACCTTTATACATGTATGCATACGTAGATCCACGTATTTACTAAGCATAGGATGTTTTCTGTTTTAGAATAATACATAGTTTTTGTTCAAAAATTTAATATATATATATATATATTTAATTTTAGGTATTATTTTTTTAATTTCAATATTTATTTCTGTATTTGCCCAATGTCTTCTATTGTAAAATAAAGGATGTCTTTTTAGTTTAACAAAAAAATAAAAATGACGCAAATTGTCATTACCAAAAATTAAGTCAACTTTTATAAGATTAACAACAAAAACCTGAGACCTTTTTCAACATTTCTTAAAACGAACAAATTACCAGTTAATTAGGATTACCAGTAATTTGCCTCTTCGGGATAACCATTCCAGTGTTTAAAAATACAGCAGTGTCCATTATTGAAGAAAGAGGAAGCAGAAAAAAAGGTCATTAATAGACCAGTCAACGAAGGGTTTGAAAAAAACATTTAAATCATATAGTTTTGAAAATTGGTATACATGTTCATGAGTGGCTTCCGATTAAGCTAAAAGTCCCCGGTCCTGAGGGGGGTGCTTGTGCAGACATCTTGGATTTCATCCCCCTTTTTTAGTTTTTCTTGAATGTCTCAAAAACTATTCAGTTTTCAAATTAAAGAGCGTAAAATTCCATTAAAATAAATGCTTTTTTTTCTAGCTTTAATAGTTTCTGAGATAATGGGGTTCAAAGTTTGCTACCATCTTGGATTTCACCCTCCCCTTTTTTAGTTTTTCTTAAATATCTGAGAAACTAGAGGAAAATAAAAGCATGCATTTGTATGAAATTTTACAATCATTAATTTGTTGTATTACATGTAATTGAAAATTATATAGTTTATGAGATATTCACAAAAGACTAAAAAAGGGGGAGAGAAAATATCCAAGATCCTTGGAGAAAAAATTGAAGATGGCGGAAAACTTTGAGACCCATTATTTCGGAAACTATGAAGGTAGAAGAAAAATAAAAGCATGCATTTGTTGGAAATATCAAGCCCTTTAATTTGTTAAATCAATCGCAATTTGAAAACTGAATAACTTTCCGAGATATTCAGGAAAAACTAAAAGCGGGGGATGAAATCCAAGATGGCGGTGCGAGATTCCCCTCCCCTCAGGACTGGGAATTTTTAGTATGTTCAACAAGAGCCCCTCATGAGCATGTGTACCAATTTTCAAAAATATGATTTAATGTTTTGTCATCGCCATTTTGGGCCTTCGTTGACTGGACTATAAGCGTTATCTTAACATGTGTTAACACCCCTTGATTTATCTCACCCTTGTATTCCTTCCCCGAATTCTCCCCTTTTGTCAGCTTTCTTTCTTGATACTTCCGGTACACAAAGCTTTATGACTATGCTTTCGATTTATATAACATCTGGGGAAACAAACAAACAAAAAAAAAGAATGTTTTCTTTGCACTTCTCGAGAAAATTAAGCACTTTCTAAGGACATTTTTTTTCAAAATTAAGCACTTTTTTAATAAACCATTAATAAGCACTTTTTTAATAAACCATTAAACTTAAATAAACCATTTTTAAGCACCTTAGGTATGCTTAAAAATGGTTTTCAAATTTAAGCACTTTTCATGATGCTACGCACCCTGTACTATACTGATTTCATTTAATTCTGAAAAAAAAAAAATTATTTAATTAAAATTTTAAATATGTTAAAAGTAAAGATATGATTAGGGGTTGTAACTAGAAAGCCATCAATTTTGTAATGCTAAATAAACACGTATATATCAGTTCAAAAAATATTCATATATAGAGACAATTAGTGAGAAAATCCTAAATTATGCATCTAATAGAAGTTACCAACATTATGAAGCTGGCGTGCAAAATCCCATTTTGAAAAGGCATTAGTCAGAGAACAGGTGGCTTTTTTCGTTCGCCAATTATTTTATTAGGTAGGTATTTTCGGTGGGTCATAGACACTCAAATTTCTAGTTATGGTTCTGGTGGGGGGCCAAATTACTCTAGCCTAGGGCACTGAAATTTGTTAAGACGGACCCAATTCTCATGAAAAGCAATACATCTCATGGAAGATGCAAATTACTGATGTATACTATTGATTAGTAATGGAAATAATCGTTTTGAACAATTTCGATTGCTCATTACATAAGAATGACAGTAGCATACAAGCAATCAGAGAAAAAGTGTTAAATTTATAGATGTAATTTTTATTTTCTTAAACTGCAAGTTTTGAAATAAAGCTGTTTCTATTAAAGAATTGAAAGTTTCCTTTTTTTGTTTGTTTCTCCCTTGAGGTTCAACATTACATATATCATATTCATTCGGCCCATGTTTACCTTTGATAAGTTTGAACCACGGAAATGAAAATTTTCCATGCGAGCTTTTACACTTAAAAAGTGATTTAGAAACAATTGTATTAAGATACACGAAACATTTATCATTATGCTACATAATTTATTAATTTTTTCCTTTTATTTTTAAATATCAACTACGCAATTCTCTATTAATAAGTGACAGGAATACAGGATATATAAATACACGAAAAATTATTTAAAAATTAAATAAAATGAACTTAGCACATATTCCTCCCCTCCAAAAAGAAAATTTTTTCCCTCTTCAGAAAAGAAAAAGTGCAATTCATTACTCATGCAACTAATCACTAGTGAAATAAAAAAAACTACACATTATGCACTTAACCCTTTGCGGAGCAGTGGTCCACTACACGACACGCATAACTTCACTAGCTTCTCAAACCGTTAAATTCAACTATAAATGGAAAATAATAGGTTTAAGATTCACTTTTAACTTTCTTTTTTAATAATAGATGGCAGCATGTATCAAGCAGATCCAAAATTTTCAGCTATGGCACGATATTTAAAAGCCTAATTTTTCAAGGAATTTTGTCTAATTTTTTTTCTTGTACAAAAAAAATTTCTATGTTATTTTGTTGGATGTATCTTAAACTATTTATTCTATATTTTTTTAAAGAGAAAGCATACATATAATTGTCGAATAAAATTAGGAGTGCCATCAGCTGGCACCGATCATGTTACTTGGCAGGACGCTATGACGGAAAGAGAACATCCGTGTCTTCGTTTTTTGTTTTTCTCTTTTTTCGGGGAAAATGAACTTAATTCGAGGAATATTGTGGGGAAGGGTTAGAATTTTTGGAAATAACTGACCCTTAATCAGGGTCTCTGGGTTTTTTTTATCAGTAGCTCTCGTCATCTTTACTTAGAGATGCATGAATTTTTTGCTCTCGATTTTGAGTTTCGCTACAGTTAAATTTATATAATTGTGTAGATATTTTTTTATCTCATTTACTCATCATATATAACAAATATTCTTTTCTTTTTTCTTATATATATATATATATATATATATATATATAGAGAGAGAGAGAGAGAGAGAGAGATAGATAGAGATAGAGAGAGAGAGAGCTATATAAATATATCTCCTTTACTCATCATACATAACCAAGATTTTTTCTTTTTTTTTAATACATTTTCTTTTTTGGGGGGTGTAGAGTAGCAAGCCTCTTTGTGGTGCACCCTGGGTCATGCTAAATTTGCTACACAGGTATAAAGTAGTGCTTTTTCATTCATATGCAAAAGATTTTAAAGTTGCTGTACAATTTTTTCTCCAATTTTAATAAACTTTAAAAAATATTTTTTGGCCTAATTTACAACAATACTTTTCATTGTTGCAATAAAGTTCAAACTGTTTTCATTATTTAAACAAATATTTAACTGCATGTTTCCCTTCCATTGTTGAAAGCTAAAGAATTTACTTTCTTTTTTTATTTCATTAATTTTAATCTGAAATCTGTAAATAAAGTCCTTTAAGTTAGTATATTACAAAATATGTCCCATACCCTGAAACATGTTTCATTTCTTCTCATCATTAAATTTCAATACAGTTAGCATGCTGCTGGACACAAGTTGTGCTGAGCTATTTTAATATTGAAATACTAACTAATAACTAATTTCATTGCACTTATTGATACATTTTACAATACTCACTGATATAAAATTGTACTTTATAAACTTTAAATTATTTAGACACTTTTTTAAGAACTTCAAAGAGAGAATTTTAGTAAAAAAATTCAATAACAATAAAATTATGCACAAAAGGGCATAATATCACAATTTTTTTCCAGAATAATATTATTGAAAATAATCTGTTGATTTTGTTTGCTTACTTGTCGAAGCAAATGACACTTGCATACACATATGCTTAAGCCCATCTAAGGAGTTCAGATGTTCTAATAGCAAATGGACAAGTTCCATAGCATGTGAAAATAGAGGCAACAAACATCTGTGCAGATTCCAATCCCTAGCCCATCCTCCCCCCCACACACACGGTCCCCTTGGTACAACAGGCTCTGGTTTCTAGCCCCTTCCCCTGATTCTGCTGTTACCCACATTCTGTACCATGTGGAGTCCTATATTCAAGGGAAAAAAATCAGTATTGTATTGTACCAGTTTTCTAAGTCCCGCTGCAGTTGTGTTGGACAAATTGCTAAAGGGAAAATTCCGGAAAAGTTATAAACGTCTTGAAGTGCAGAGATAACAGTTAGACATTGCACAAAGACCTCCTGCAAAGCAAGAGTATTGCTAATGGCTTGTCTGATACTTTTGCTTAGCACTTTCCCCTTAAATCGTAAATGTGTCAAACATTAGCAATGCTCTTGGTCTGTGGTAGGTACATGTATAATGTCCAACTCATACTAACACTGCACTTCCAGCCACTATTGCATTAATTTCTCCTGCATTTTGCTTCTAATGATTTGTCCAACACAAATTGAACTTGTTAAGTGTATCTATAGAGGTAAAATTATTATTATAGACAAGGGTGCAACTAAAAAGTGATTATACAGTAAATTCTCGATTATCCGGCATTCAAGTATCCGGAAAGCTCAACTAAGCGGAAAAATTAGAAAAGGAGTTTTTCTAAAAATTTTACATCTTCACGCCGTTCCATTCGCGGGGATAATTTATTTCTGGAACACAACGTCCGCTCCGCACGGAGGGGTTTAGAAGGGGGGGTCAAAAGTACAGGTATACACAGTATAAACAGTACTGTGACGTACACAGACTTGTTTTAAGGAGGGTCAAAAGCAAAAGTGAGAATCTCCCCCTAAAAATTAAAAGGTCCTCACTTTTTGCCGAAAAACAAGACATAAAAACGAAATCGACAGAATCAGTAAAAAAAAAGCTAAAAGGGGGGGGATTGGTAAGTCTTTTTTCCCCTTTATTTATTTATTCTCCGAATGCCGGCAGATGTTGATTCCGATTACGTAATATCACGTGCGGGAGAATTGGAGGCGCGCATATTGTGCAATAACCTTTGCGATTTTTTAAAAGATAATTAGTTCAGGGATGAGATTGGCAAAAAAGCAAAAAGACTGAAATCATACGCGAGCAAAGCATTCGTAACATAATTTATACGCGAAAGATGTTTTAAGAAGTAAAACATCAGAACACGCAATATGATGAA
>BGPR01005747.1:51483-89405 GCA_013235015.1 Araneus ventricosus
ATCAGAACACGCAATATGATGAAAATATTACACTATAATAATTAATACCTTAATTATTTATAATTTAGTATGTATAAATAAGAAAAAGAATATTAAATTTTTATTAAATCATTCACATTAAAAGTTAACAAACAAGTTTAACACATCATCAGGTGCATCAGAAAATACAAAATTAGACATTAAAACATTTACCACCTGTACATCACTGCGATTCAACATTCACCCAACAGAAGTCAGAGAAGAATTATATTTAATAGCCTTTTGATAAAAGTTAGCTCAAAAAATAAATAAAAATAAGGACAAATAATTTCTTTTGCTTCATGCAATTGTGTAAAGTATATTAGCTCTTTATAAATTATAATAACGTATCATATACTGATTTCTGTTTTATTTCTTTTATTATTATAAATTTTTGCAAAAGTAACAGCATAATGATTTTGCACCTTATAAAGCAAGAGGGGTCGAGATATTGTACAGTTACAATGACAGATTCATTTAGCACTATTGCTATTTGAAACCCTTTGAAACATTTCCTTAATTGTTAAAGAAGTGTATTTCTTCCGTTTTTTTAATTGTGTGGCTTTTGTTGGTAACAGAACCCTATTAACACGCTTCACCCCTTGTTTTGGAAGCCTCCTACCTTTGACAGATTTTTCTTCAATAAAGGATGTGTTTGCATCCTCTGCAACTTTATTTTCAGTAGAGGCTAAAGTTTTTGCACAGTCTTCATTAGTATCTCTCTGTTTAATTACTGGCATAGTTGTCGGGACTACACTATGTCTAGAATGCCTAGGTAAATCATGTTTTATTTTTGTATTTGTCTTATTCTCTGCTTTTTTGTTGCATTTGCACACAGTTTTTTAGCTGTCTCTTTTGACAGGAGTTTATTTTTTTATGTAGTTTATTTATTTGTTTTTGTTCCATTTTTTTTATTTCTTCATCTTGGTACACCCTACAAGATGACCTTAAGTTTCCAACTAATTTTTTTTTCAACATGTTCATGCAAAAAAAAAATTTTTTTTTTTTTTTTTTTTGCAAAATATGCCACAGAGGGTTTGTTTTCTGCAAGAGGGTGGTATTTAATACTTTGAATGGCGCTGAATGTTGGAATGTTCATCCTTGTAGAGCTTGCTGGTATAATGTTGATTCGTCAGTAGAAGATGAATCAGCTAGTTTTCTAGCCGGTGGAGTTAAGCCGCACGGTCGAGCATGTTTTCAAAGAATTTTCCTATCAATCTCATTCCTGTTAGTTAGATAATTAATATTCAATCTGGGATTTGTTTATGATCACTTAAAAGAGTTTTATTGTGCTTGCTGAGTAAAATATTTTTCAGTTTCGTCAGCTATTTGTATATTTTTATAATCTATATATTTACAGTAAAAATGCGGCTACAGATCATACTTTTTTTTTTATCATCAGTGTTAAATTGAAATCTTCATAATGTAATGTAATGGAAGATACAGAAGTATTTTTAAAAATTATATTTAATGCACATTTCAAAATGACAAAAACAAATTATTTGGAAGAAAAAAAAAAGAAAGGCTACAATCTGCCCCCCCCCCCCATTTTTCCCTTCACACTCAACTATCCGGAACGGTGTTTCCCGAGCATGCCGGTTAGTTAAGCTTTTATTGTAGTTGTAGGGAGGTTCAGAATATATCGAGTAGATAGGAATTCCACTGGGACCAAAGAAAATATCATTATAGGCAGGTTTACCATTATAGAGAGTATCGTTATACACAGGTTTCACTGTACTATGATCATAAAGATTAGCATTTGTATGCAATATGGTAAGCTGAACAAGACAATTATTGACTTCCATAAAGCAATATTTATAGAATAAATTCATGGAAAATATAGCATAAATAGTGCAACCAAGTTATAATTCATTGTAATTTTTCCTGGATTACTCTCCTTTAAAATAATAAGAGGTCCCATGAATGTAATAGAATAAAAATAATAATAATAATAATAATAAAAATTATCCACAAAAGATGTTTTGCAAAAGATTGAGAATAAATAGTGTAAAATCAGTTGTTGACACCCTATGGATGAGTAACTAACATCATTTAGATCTTATTTAATTTGCTTTTGCAGTTTAAATAGACTTATATACAAGGGAAGAGCTAATTTAAATTTTAAAAAATAAAGAATAGGGTGCCAATAACTATCTTGTTTAACACTACTTGATAGGTTTTAAATAAAAATTAATACATAAATATAATAGGAAAAACTAACCTAAATTTATATTCTGCTCTGGCAAGGAATGGTTCCACGCATTTGAACTGTTGCCATCCTACAAAAAATGAAATTCAATATTCAAATTAAATATATGAGTAAGTATTAAATATATATATATATGTTGATGGACAAAATTTAAGGATGAGAATTTTGGTAAACAAACCCAACTGTGAAATCGAATGTAGCAGTATATGGCAGTATATCATGAAGGCATGATGCAATTGCCAATCAAAGTCGGGACACATATTTTTGATTATCTACATTAGTGGTGTGCAAACCGTGGGTTGCGACCCCTATTTTTGTGGATCATTAAATTCAAACAAATTTATTTGGCAATAAAAATATAAGGCTTTTCTTTAAAAAATGTGGCTGCGAACCCTGTGGGGGTCGCAGAAAAACTCTACACAAAGTGAGCGGGTTGAAAATGAAAATTGTTTGTGCACAACTGATCTACATGCACATGCAAGTAACATAACGGCATAGACATACTGGTTTGAAAACATTCTGCCAGTGAGTGTTGAACATGGACAGTAGGATGGATCGAAAAGTATAGGGAAAATTTTTTTTTTTGAAATTCTTTTTGGCATGGGGCGGGAAAGTTGTGTCTTAAGTATATTAGTTTATATAATTTTTTTATATTGAAATTCATTTATATCTTCCGGTGCTCCAAATATAGTTAAAAATTGAATTTTTTTTTTGTTTTGTTTTGAAATTATTTTTGGCATGGGGTGGGAAAGTTGTGTCTTAGGTACATTAGTTTACATATATTTTTTTATTGAAATCTATTCATATCTTCCAGTGCCCCAAAAATAATTAAAAATGAATTTTTTTTTTGAAATTTATAAAAAAATATTTTCAAAATTTCCTTTAGCGCCGGGTAAGAAAGTTTTGTTTTGTGTATATTAGTTTACATTTTTTTTATTATTATTAAAATTCATTCATATGTTCTGGTAGCTCAAATGCCCTCCAAAAAGTTAAAAATTGACATTTTCACAAATATCTATTAAAAATTGCGAATTAATGCAAAATATTTGAAAATTGGCAGATTATTCAAGTATTAAAGTATACTTATAAATAATTATAATTTTATAATAATACAGGGTTCCCACTCTTATTGAAGAAAAAAATTCAAGGACTTTCAATGACTTTTAGAGAAAATTCAAGGACCTTTTATGGAAAATTCAAGGACCATAAAATTAGATATTGTAGAAATTGTACATAACTGAATTTTTCACTTGAAAAACTGTAAAACGTGTCTACACACTTGATATTTCAGCTGTTCCGATTTTACAGGAATCAAACTACAAATTAGAATAATATAAAAAATAATAAAAATAAGTTACAACAAAAACCATGATTTTTTTAATATTTCATGTCAATATGACAAGAGACAGTATAGAAGCAATAATGAATAACAATAGAATCTTAACTGAAAACTTGAAATATATTGAGATAAAATCAAAAATCGGATCTAATTTATCTTGAATATCCATAAGTCAATCTCAATTGAACACTAAAGAAATTTACAATTAATAACTATTTTATGCTTTTTGGAACAGATCTTTTATAAGCCTTTATATTATAGCTTTTAAGATCAAGCCTTGCCGTTCTAGTAATTCAATCACAATGTAACAATGATTGAAGCAGAATAAAAACTAAATTTTTAAATCAAAATTAATTTTATTTTTGACCTTCGAAAGAGACAATAATCAAAAGTAGCAATCAATACATGATTGATTAAAATTTTAAACAGTTGAAATAAATAAAAATAAGTCACTGATATTTAAACCGAACATTTGTTTTAGCAACGTCTGAAGTACTTTACCTTATTAAAAGAGAAACATTCAAAAATCTATGAATTTCTTTATTTTTTTTTATTTAGATGCAAGAAAACTTTGCATTTTAAAGTAATTGTCAAATATATAAAAGAAAAATATCAATAGAAAACACAAAAATTTCAACGTTATTTTTAAAAAAAATTTTCCTATCTGTTACACACACGCACACAAATAGATTTTCCATAATAACCACTACACTTAATTTCTTGGTAATAAAGAAACGTTTGTAATAAAAAACACAAAAAATTCAACTTTATATAAAAAAAATTTCTTCATCTCTTATAAACACACGCAAATAGATTTTCCATAATAATAACCATTACACTTAATTTTCTGGTAGTAAAGAAACATTGGCAATATAAAACACAAATATTTAAACATTTATGAACATTTGCGGAATTCCTCAGATTTAACGTTGATCTTATTATCAATTTCTTTAATTTCTACATTTTTTTTTCTGATTGCCTTTTTTATTGAATTGGATTTTATGAACAATGAAATATCTTTCTTTCATTCTGCTTCTTCAATGAGATTTCATATATTTTATCCATAGAGGAAACATGTGTTTCCAAACACTGTCTTGAACTTTGAGATAATCCATCTCATCTGAAATGAGCTTTCGCTTGTTACCAATGCCTCCATTTATTTTTGTCTTTCTTTTCCTCTAAATGTAGCACATATTTTTGCCTAGCAGAGAAAACAAATTTACGCATTTCATTACTAATGGGAATATTTAAAATTTCTCCATAACTTTTAATAGCATCGCACACTATAACGTCGAGCATCCTAGGATTTTTGTGCCATATTTTCAGCCACAATTTTTTTTATTTGTTGATAGCCCACGCTCGATTGAAGATAATGATGAACGAGATAATGTGAAAATTATTTTCATAACTGGCCATATTTTGTTATCTTTCACACTTTTGCTCATGTATCCATTGAAAAATATATCCAATCTGGTATTAGGTTTAAAAGTCTGAAAGGCAGACGGATACATATTCATAATATTCTGAAGAAAATTTTTGTATCTAAATATAATGCCATCGCAATCAGTATCCAGAACAATTTGCTTTTGGGATAAATGCATCAGCAGTTGTTTCAAAGATTTCACACAATTTTCGGGTTGTGAAGCCATTTTTCTTGGATCAAAGCATGAGGAATTCCTAACTAAAGCATAATTAATTGGACACTTTCTCATTAGATGATATAGCAATTTGGTGACAATGCTGCGAGACTAACTTTTAATATTGACTCTAAGAAAGGTTTATTGTCTTGGCAATCGATAAAAATACATGAAACTTAACAAGAATAAATTTATCTTGAGTAGCTTCCTTTATGTTCAAGTAGCTTTTGTTTTTTAGTGACAAATACACCTTTTCAACATTTTGCATATAGGAAAGCAATTCATCATTTGAATGCCTTTCCACTGCAGGGACATTCTCTAACCATCTAACCTTACAAAATTAAGAGGAAATTTTTAAGGTGGAAAGCATCAAAAATCTTCTCTTCTAACAGGGCTATCCTTAAATAACCATCAGAGAGGTCAAAATTTCTGACCACCCGTGAACTTTCACCTATTTATGAATTATGCAAGATGTGAGACCACAAGTTCCAATGGATAGGGCTTCATGAGAATATTCTTTTAAAATCCCCTGCAAATTCTCAAAAAAAAATTCAATTACTGCTATCCATTGAGAATTCCAAAGTTTTGAAAGTTTTAACTTCTCCACACACTGGTAAAATGCCAATATCTCATCAGCTTTGGCATGACCAATAAACACCATGCTAGATATGTAGTGACTTGACCATTATGCCAGAATCAACAAGAATATCCATCTGCTTCAGTTGAGTAGCCTTATTAAGGGTTCCCCAAAAGGACAGTATACTGTTCAACATTGTCAAACACTAATCAAATTCCTTAAATATGGAGCCAATAAAAAACAGACTATATGCAGTTTTAGTAAAACCACACGAAAACTATTTGGCTATCAAACTATCTTTTAAACATCTTTTCAAAAATTTATTATTCCTTCACAGGAATTATAGGAATATCAACTGTTGATACATTTCAGAAAAAGGATAAAAGGGATATTTCCTAGAACAGTTAAGGGAAACATAAATTCACTGTAATCCTCAAAACTGGCCATTAGCATTTCAACCCCTAACCAATTTCCTTCAAATAAGATCCTTAAGATTGTCAACTGTCATTGCGGTTTTGAGGCAGGGGGGCAGGGTGCTCAGAGTATCCTCTAATCAGAGGGTTAAGCCCCCCACCAGAGTACTGGTTGTTTGAAAACCCCGAGGGATTCTAAAAGTCATGGACTTTCTTGGACTATTTTACATGAGAGGGATAGAATGCAGGAAAAACCAGTGCATTCCCAGAGTTTTTCGGTGACCTTCATATTTCACCTTGAGGAGAAAATGAAGGGGAGAATATAGTGTGGCTTAAAATTCAAGGACTTTCAAGGACCTCATCCTATTTTCACTGCTTTCAAGGACCTAATTTCATCAAAAAATTTTCAAGGACTCTCATGACCCGGAATCCTGTAATACATGAAGAATAAATTTAATAGTTAGAGCAATAAATCACAAAACTTATAAAAGTGAACTTACATCATTAGATTTTTAAATTCATAATTTGAAGATTTACATATTTCTAAAGGATGTAATCCTTGGTATTATAATGCTTGATAAGACTTCTTGATTGTATCCTATTCAATATGAAACCGTTTCTCTTCTCCATATAAACTTTACCGACGCTTCAGACATTAAAAACATCTTTCTACAGCTTGGGTAATGTATGGATATTTTGATCATTCCTCCATTTTTCTAACTTACCATGGGCTCAATTTCTTTAAATAGCACATTTATCAAAAGAGGTGGTTCAAAAGGTCCAACTTGTTGCCAGTTAATAAGTGCAAAATAATGCTTTGCTTTAAAGTCTATTTTTTGGTACTTGAAAAATTCTTATTCTGATAATCCTCTGTTTTCATTTCTAGCACAAATTAGTTTTCGTAGTGCTGAAGACCTTATATTCTCTCTGTTATCTGTGAGCATTGACAATAGCAAATTTTCAGGATAATAAAAGAAGCTATTTCGTTGAGTAAAAGTGTCATATTTCTTAAATTGGGTTCCAAATATCTAGAAAATGAGATAAGTCTCCAAATATGCCACGCTCCTTCTGTTATGGAGGGCTTTGTCTTGACATGGAACCAAACAGGTTGCATATACCTTCATAATATACCTTGCAAGAATAATAAGATTGCCAGATGGTTTTTCTGTGACCACATACAGCCTTAAAATTCTACCTGCAAATGTTATCCACCTTGAGTGAGCAACTGAACCAGGCTTTCTTAATACCAGGTCAGAATAATATTCACCATGTGATATCGCTAGGCAAATATCATATATATATATTGCTGATCATTGCTGAGAACCATTCTATCTATATTATCTGGTATATTCTCCACACTTATTGAAGAAAAAGGAGCTACAGGTAGCTCCTCGCAGGATTTGATTTTTTTACAAATTGGGTCAACAAAATTCTTTAGGACAAGTTGTGGCACAATCCAAAGAATTTAGTAGATGACGGAGAGGTAACTCATTTGTTTGAAGCAAACAAATGCACCACTGTAATGGTCTATTGAGGCCAGTTCCATCAAGGGAATAATACCTCCCTTGTGCCCCATATTAACATTTGTTCCATCATATCCAATTGCAATGTTAGCCCATTTAATTGCATATTATTTGATACAAAAAAATTGAGTATTGCTTCTTTTATGGCCTTAGCTCCTCCTGTTGCAGCATTAACATGTCCGATATACACAGAGTTAAGTTCGTTTACAGGAGTATAATGCTCCTCCTTCGCGGTCTTTGGGTAGTACTTTGTGTCCTTCTTAATTAGCACTTTTGTGTTGTCTTTTCTCCCATCGAAATATAATCCGGTTAAAAGAGACCAAGACACTGTTAACTTAGTAGACTCTGATACTGCATTTTAAAGCTTTTTACCCTGTATATGAAATTTATTTCGATCTACCACATGCGAAGTCTCTCCTTCGTGTACAATTCCAATGTCTTATAAAACAGCACTGGCAAATGAAGCAACTTCTCTATCTGAAATTCAGTATCGATCACATTCCTTTGATAAGGTAGGGAAATCTAAACGATTTTGTGATTGATATTCCAAGGTAATTACATCCGTATCTGTATACGTGGAGGAATACATAGTGTTGAGCTTAAGTAGCTCCATTGATTGAGAATGAGCAGCATCAGCTTTAACCATTTTAAGTTTTATTCTTTTGTCTTCCATCTGTTTTCTTTTTCCCTTTTCTTTTTTCTTTTAGTCGCAATTACGTCCACTCCTCCAATAACCATTTTCCTTTCTAATCTTTGATCTTTTATAAACAATCGCGCAACAAGTGGAATTTTCATGTCCTTTTGGCATTTATATGTATCAAAATTTGTACACTTACAAAATGTGAAATCGAACAAACACGATATTTTTTCATTATGATAATTTTCCAGTTTTTGTTGGAATTTTTTATCATTCCTTCATCTTTTCCTCTACGTTTATCCCTGTAAAATTGTTTCTTTAACACATTTTTTTATTTTTTATTTGAAATTTGCATAAAAATCGTTTTTTGCAAATATTTAAGTGTCTTGGAGCACCGGAAGATATTGAACAAAGTTGAAAAAATTTTGCATGTATGCTAGTACACTTAAAAGACAACTTTTGCACCCTATGCCGATTATTTTATCCACATTTCGAATTTTCGATCCACCCTAATGGACAGGTGAGAAGAATGTTGCACTTTGTAAAGTAAAGTCATGTAACACAAGAATTTTTTGTGAAGAAACTGCATTTTCAATGGCTTAGGTGATTTTACCTGTTGGTATGAAGAAAGGTTTATACCATTTAATGAATTTCTTGAAACATTGGGTAGCAAAATAATGATCCAAAAAATGTGAATTTCAATACCTAGAGTCATTGAAAATTAGTTTTTTCAACAAAAATGTAGGCTCCAATTCAGAGGTAAAAAAGTAATTTATAAACTGTTTAGCTATCAACTGCCAACATTGACAGACTTCATTAGGATTTTCATTTTTTTCAGCTTGACTTCTTTGATAAAAACAGTCTTGTAAAAGTAACAATAAGTATGCTTATCACATTTACATTTCAAAGAGTATATGAAGCAATCTCCATTTTTAGAACAGGAGACATGTAGAAGTTACCTATGAACACAGTAATTAGTCTAAAATACTTAAATCGTACATATTTGTGCTTTGGCACACTACTTATTAGCTCATATTTTAAGAATTGTTTTAAAGAAGCTTACAAACATTTCAAAGATAAGCTTCTTAGGACAAAAATATATTTCTCTAAATTTGTGAGTTGAGACCAAAACATTGTGTTTTAGCTGGTCAAATTGGCACACATTCTGTTTGTGTATGCCTAGCTTACCAAAATGTCAAATTGATGATAGACAATGCTAAAATGAATACTGTAACAAATGGCAACATAAAAAAAATTACAAGCAATGCCTACCATAAGTACTTTGTAACCCATCAACAATTGATTGCAACATATGGGGAACTGTGTTTCAAGTCAGTGAAACTGAGATAAGTACAATTTTGCAAGAATCCTTTGCTGAAAATTTGATTGAACAAGTTCAATTCCACCAGTGGATTTCAATTGGCCAAAAACAAGTTTCCTAGAGATCCTTTCCTTTCTAAAGATCTTAGAGAAATCTTCAGAAGAATTTATTGATTTATTCTGCAGCAAGTTGTCTTCTTTGGTTCAGCATGACTTCATTGTCAAACAACAGGGTGCATTCTTTAACTACAGAGAAGAAAAGTTGTTTCTGACTGCCTAGAACAAAACACAATTGCTGTTTACACCTTTAAAAAAACCTGTATTCTTTCTGACATCCAAATTTCAAAAACTTCCAAACAAGATTTTTTTATTTTTTCAGATGGGTCCGCTACCCAATAAAAAAAATAAGAAAAACTTTTTGAATTTCTGCTTTCACGAGGAAGATTCTAAAGTGAAAGGAGTGTTATTTTTCGGTCACGGAAAAGGGTCTTGCAAAGGAATAGGGGATTCAATAAAGAGGCTGGCAGCATGTGCTAGTTTACAAAGACAATATAAAAATCAAACTCAAACCCCATGACAACTTTTTGAGAGGGCTGTAGGAAACATTACCAAGGTAGATTTTGCCTACTCAACCCAAAAGGAATATGCTGAATCAGAATTCTTCTTGAAAAGTCACTTTGATCAAGCATTGGCTATCCAAGGAACAAAGCAATATCATGCATTCATTCCCGAAACTACACCAACATTACTGGTGAAATACTTTTCATATGATTTGCACGGCTAGGGAAAAAGAAGTGTCAAAATATACAAATAAACTTAAATTAGAAGACATATCTGGCTACATCACCACTGTCTATGAAGGAAAACTGGAGGTTCGGCTATATTTTGCAGAAAAATAAAGAACTTGATTAAGTAAAAATAACTTTTTTTCATAAACTCTAATAACTATTGTGCCAAAGTACAAAAATATGTATGCTTTAATTATTTTAGACTCCTTACTGTATTCTTTCTTCAGGTTAGTATTCATATTTATTTAGCATTCATATTTTCACAGAAGTGTAAATATTAGCATTCTTGTATTATTCAGCTCAATACAGGGAATTAATGAAAAACAAGCTTCAGTTTCAAATTTTTTTAACAATTAACCCATTATCATCCAAATATATATTTTGCCAGGTGATTTAGAACAATACAAATTATTCATGGAATTAATTTGAAAATTTTAAAATTAATACTTTTTGAAAAATTTATATTTTGACAAAAAAAAAAAAAAAAAAAAAATTAAAAAATTTTTAAAAAATTTTTTTTTTAAAAAAAAAAAAAAAAAAAAAACTGTATACTAACCTACAGCATGTTGTATATCACTGAAAAGAGCATGAAAAATGCTGTAAAATGACACCTGTTCCAGCTCAATTAGCAGTGCTCCTTTAGGAGTGCTAGATTTGCAGTTTTTGGGAAACTTTTTGAAAATTTACAATGCTGTAATTCAAAAAGAAGTCCACATATCTCAATGAAATTTGGTATTTTTGCAAGCCTATATCAATAGTACACCTGTGCCAAATTTCAAGAAAATCCGAGATGGTGAGGTTCATAGAGTGTGTTGATTTGACATGGAATTAATTGCCCACAATTTGTCTTTGCTTGGATCTTTCACCTTTTGGGAAGCATTTTTTAAAAGCCATTTTTTAATTGGAAAAATAAATCCCTAATCATTCTATCAGCAGCTGTTAAGAAATTGGCAATAATCTCAATTATTTTTTCTGAAGTTTGTTGAGCTGAGAGTTTCATTTGTGGATGATTGCAACCCACATCAGCAGCTTCTTAGTCAGAGACCGAATCAGGTCCTGAAAGGCACAACTGAACTCTTGAATGCCCCACCCCAGTAGAGGCCGAAGTTCACTTTTCTCTTCACTCTGGAAAAGTAATAATTTTGATCTGATTTTGAGTGTATGGGTTTTTTGTTCTTTCTTCTAATAACAGGTCCTAGGTCAGAGAGACAAAAGGCTTTATTGAAGTTAAATAGTTGACCAACCAGCAGCTCAGAGGGGTTTGAGTGGCCATTAACGGAGGTTAGTTGAACTTGCATGAATTCTGTGCCAAATGAAAGTAGCCATTGAGAGGATCAACCACTATGCACGAGTGAAATTTTACTGTATATAAATTCATGCCAAGATATTTTTTTATTGCATATAAATTTCAAACCTTCAACCTCCAGGTAAAAGGGGTTAAAAAAAAACTGTTGCACTGCAAAAATTAAGTAGCAGTCTTTGGAAATCCTTACCGAGAAACCCCAGGGATTCGGCTGAAACTGCTGCTGCGGCTGCAAGTCAATTCCCAGCAGATCCTCTACGGCAGAAGCCAATTGTGGGGTAGAAGATGAGGCAGAGGAACTTTTTGCATCCTCTTCGCTGCGAGTGAGTGCCATCTGGAGACGCAAGTCGTCATTCCTGCGCAGTCGCTCTGTCTGCTCCGCTTCCTCCTTGCTCATGGCGAGGGCCAGTTGGAGCTGCAGCTCCTCTTCTCCAGCCGTCTGAGGTCGTGCAGTCTCCAAGTCAGAAAGGATGGGAAAAGCTGTCAAGTAAGAAGCTAGTGAGTATTATGCAACAAAAAGAACAAACCTAAATGCAGAAATCACAAAAGATATTTAAAACTAAAAACTTGATTCATTAGATTCAAGTCCAGTTTTGAAGCTACATATGGTCGATTTTAGCACAGACTTCATCTTTGTGAACCATTGGCAAATGACGAGTACAACTCATGGGACAGCACACACTCTATACTTCCACAACAGCAAAAAGATTCTTGACACTGGCAAATCTAAAGTGCACCAAGCCAGTACACATGAATATTTTTGGTTGTATCATGTTTCAAATTAACTTCCAATATGAATAAGACATATCTGAGAGCTAGAGAGATTTGAGATTATCTTTCATCCATAATTAGACAATATATTTCTCAGGCTAACCCTACTTTTAGACTCGTGAGAGAATCCTATATTTAAAACGATTTGTTGCAATACTTGAGATGCACATATTAAAAATTGATATCGAGTATTTACTTTCTGATTTAGAACTTAGGCAAGTTAACAAGACTTTTTCTTAATAAACTATAAATTATTAGTTACATTATATAACTACCTGGATATATGACTGGACAAAACTCATATTGTACACACAGTTGATCCTGATTTCATTTCAGGTATAAAATGGCTAATTTACAAAGGATTCATTTGGGCAACGAATTTCTAGAAAGTGAGGATGGACTGATCCACCAGACCCTCTTGACCTAAAGGCTCTATAGAGCATATCTGGGATGCTCTTAAGTGGACAACTTTAACTTGTCTTCTCTATTCCACAACCATCTAGGACCTGAAAACAATTTTGCAGGAAAATTAGGACCAATTCCGACAAGGACTCATAAAATGACTCATTTTCAGTATGAAGTCATGTTGTATGATTTGTATAACTGTAATAGTGGACCATATACCCTATTAATCCACTTTTTTGACGTCACTGTTTTAGATCTTTCTGTGCTGATGAGTCTTATGCACGACCATGTGTGTACCCAATAACAGCTGTCGAGTTATTTATTTTTTGTATTATACCAACCTATGTGTATAACTAATCACATTACAATATGCCCAGTAGTCCTGAAAATAATCAATCAAAGGTAAAAACTTCTTTAATTTTGAATACCAGTGCAGTGTCAATTCAGTCTTCAAGGTTATGGGAAATTATTTAATGGCTGAACCCATTTTTAACATAATATTTATTGATTGAATACTACCTGTAAACTGCAAAATGCATGATGAAAAATCATTGAATACACAGGACAAACTATTGGTTAGTAAGTGCTCACTAAGAACGGGTTTTTCAAAATTTTAATTAGATTTTTTAAGTAAAAATTAATCAACTTTTTAACACTTACATTTTCCCTCAATAACTTTAAAATACATTATTGAACAAAAACCATTTTTATAGCACTTTAAAATGTTAAAAAAAAACCCTTCCAGTTATACAAATCTTATTTCCGTACAATTTTTTACAGTTTTAATAAATTAAAAATTACTTTGAAGTATATTTTACAGCAATACTTTTCATTGTTTTAGTTACTGCATTTAAAACACATGCAAGATACAACAATATTTACATTTTTAAAGTGGTTGCACATTATCGTTGTTGCACAATTAAGAGTGAATTTTTAAAGCTAATATACAGATAGAAATAACAAGCCTGAAACATCATCATGCTACAACGTTTTGGACTAGAGCTTCGAATCTTTAAAAACTCTTTCTTTTTTATTGTTTATTGAGCAGATGTACTCACGGGTAGGTGACGGCATATCTTCATCACATGAACTAGGGCTGAATTCAGATGATCCAAAATGCTGTAAAGGAAAGTAGAGTTTAAAAACTATCACAGTACAGGCTATCATTGAAAAAAAAGCTGACCTAATGGGTGAATCATAATGAATAGCAATATCATATTATTAATCATCTTTCATAAATTTGAACTACAATAAATCACCATTGCACTTAAATAAATTGATAAAGATTTCAATGGTAAAAAATTATGAGCAGACAGGTAGATGAAAACACGAACAATAACACTATATCCTTCACCGAAAATTTCTCATTCCTTTATTTTACAATCCATCAAAATAAAAAATTCACTAAAAGATTTAAAAAAAGCATAATACATCAAGAAGAATTTTTCATTTTCCCGTCAATGTATTCTATAACTATGGAAACATAATCTTTTTTGGCAAATTTTTACCAAATCTATCCTTTTCTTTATAAAACAAAGCAAAATAAATCTTGAATTCCCTTCAAACCAATTAATTTTTTTCCCTAAAAATTCCTAATTTTTATGGAGCTTTTCATGTTTTTCTGATCTTTCAAACAATGAGCAATTACATTAGCATAACAGAAACTTAGTGCTAATCTGCTTTTCTTCCTTTCAGCATCTTGTAGTCATCGAGTTCACATTAGCGATGCAACGAATCGTGATTTGCCGAATAGCCAAATACCTACTTTTAAGAAACATTTCACTTTTGATTCTAAATAAAATGTTTTTCAAACTTTAAATAAAAAATTAAAGATTAATAAAATTGATTTTTATTACATCTTGTTGCATTTTTTCTAATATTTTAAATCCTTAATTCCAATAATAATTCCAGTAATAAGAAGTGAGAATCCCTCTTCATTTTGAGATTGCTTCACAGAAATAAAAAAGTCATCATTGTAGAACATGACAAACACAGAAGAAAGTTCAGTGGATAAATTAAAATTATTAGAAGTAAATTTCTATTTTGATAAAGAACTTATAATAGTTAGGATGGAGTGTCTACTTAATTGGTGGGGAAAAGAAAAATTTCCAAGAGTAGCAAATTTAGCAAGAAAATATTGTTTAGTCTCGCTTACAGCACCATTTCTCATGTGGTGGCAAAGAGAAAAACCCCTCAGTTCTAACTAAGAGTTGATGACAGCTGTACCTAAAAAGGCAGTACTCCTCTATTAAGGAGGAGACGGAACATATACCTCCCATCAGCAAGGTCTTGTACAGTAGCTATATTTGTACCTCCTATTAAGTGAGGTTGTATAGCCTTATAAATGTGGCTTATTTCTGTTGTTTAATTCTATATAATATTAATTGTTATTTTAGTCACAGTCTCTCATTTATAAACTTGAGTTTCGAAATAAAATGTTAAAAAAGAAATACAGTCCATGTCCATTTAACTAAATGAGCTATCTGATCCATTTTGGTCCAATGAGGCCATGGGTTATTAAAATTTAACGACTGTGACTATTTAAACTTTATGTCTATTTGAAAGCTTTTGAAAAAAAAAGGCAACTACTATTACTGTTTCAGAAAAAGTTAATCGTGCAAAAGGCGCGATAAAATCCAGCATAACAAAACTGGAAACATTTCTGAAAATACATGCCTGCAAATCAAAATAGAAAAAATAGGGATATTACAGAAGAAACTAGATGGATTGCTTCCAGAATTCTTCTTAATCCCTGATTTAAGAGGACTGCAAGCTACTGCAAATAATTTAGAGGAGGTGGGCAGCAGCTTGAAGAATTGGAAGTAAAAATCACCCCTATTCTCGGTTCTTTAAGATCCTAATCCAATCATTAAAAAAAAACCTTGAAAACATTTCAAGTGAAGTACGCCCGACAGAAACTCCACTCCCAACTTTCTCTGGAGCATTTAGTACATGGGCATCATATAAAACTCAATTCACTACACTGGTGTCAAATAATAATAATTTAAGTGACAACGAGAAACTCTTTTATTTAAGGGCGTCTCTCAAGGGAGAAGCCAAACAATTAGAATCAACTGAAGATAAGATTTGATTCTCTATTTGAGGCATTAAAGGAAAGATTTGAGAATGAAAGACTATTAATTGATTATCATGTTCTATCTACATTGAATGATGCTAAAATACAACAAGAATCAGCTAAAGAACTCTGTTCTTTAATTGACTGTATTGAAAAGAATATATGAAGTCTTAAAATTCTAAAATATGAACAAAATAATTGATCAGAAATTTTGTTGATTAATATTAATTCTTCAAAAACTTGACAAAGAGTCAAGAAGGCAATTGGAATTTTACCTAGAAAGTTCAGAAGTTCCACAATTTGATTCTCTTATATCCTTTCTTAAAAGGCAAAATTCAATGTTGGAAAGTGTTCCTCGAATTCCAGCAGCGGTGAAAACAACTTATCCAATCAAAAATGCCACAGGAAACAAATGTTTAAATAATCCATTCAAACAAAAATCTCTTGTGATTAAATCAAACAATAAGGGCAATTTAAACCATGAACTTGTAAAAGCATGCATCCTTTGTATAAATTTATTACCTTTCTAAACATGAACGTAGAAAAAAGAATTTGTGTCCTTTGCCTTTGCAAGCATGCAGATTCTTGCTCTTCCAAATTCAAGTGTTTTCACTGAAGAGTGCCAGACGGACCACAATTCCCAACTGTATGAGGGGAATACGACATTAAATCGATCTGCTAGAAGGAGTAACAGTGACACACCCTCTACAAACAAGGGGACGGATGGCCTTGAACCTTTCTCCTTAGTATTCCGAAGGCAGAAAATGCATCCTACACTTGAGCTTGCCCAATCAGACAAGAGTTTCCTATTGTAAACCGCTTTAATTTGTTTTAAAAATGCTTGGGAGAACGGATTATGCTCCAATGTTTAATTGATTCCAGAAGTCAAGTGTGTGCAGTTACAAACGAGTGGTCCAATTTGTCATGAATGGGAAAAGAGAGAATAAATGCTCCCGTTTCTGGATTGAATGGAACAAACATTGCTCTAAAGAGAAAAATGGAGATTGAGATATCAAACTTAGAAAATAATTTTGTTAGATGTGTTCTGTTTTATGTAGAAAGAATAGACTGAACTTTCGAGTGAACTTTTGAAGGACCTTAGAGGAAGGTTCCGAAAAGAAAATCTAGGATTATCAGAGCAAAACATTTGAAAGACAACATACTGGACCTTCAATATCATGGCATATTTTTAACATGTACTTTGGAGAGTTTGCCCCACCCTACTCCGAGGGCTAGGGCTTATTTACCCCTACAGTACTTCAAGTCATATAGTGAGGAAAATGTGTTCCAAATTTCATTAAGATCATCACGCTTGTCAGTCAGCCTATTTATTACATATATTTTGGTGACTTTGCCTCACACTACCCTGAAGAACTGGGTTAGAGAGTATTTAACCCTATAGTACTTCAAGTTGGCTAATGAAGAACATGCATGCCAAGTTTCATTAAAATTGCAAATCTTGTCAGTCGGCTTATTTATTAGATATTTTGGAGACTTTACCTGCATTAGAGCTTATTTACCTGCTTAGAGGGCCTATGTTAGAGCTTATTAGCCCCTACAGTATTTCAACTTGGCTAATAAGGAACCTGTGTACCAAGTTTCATCAAAATTGGTCCAGCCGTTCAGAAGTGATGCTGGAACAAATGTATATACATACATATGTTGAGTTTTATATATAGAGATTATATACTTCTATTTATTTTAACGTATGCATGTTCCATCCATTATGTGTAATTTGTATTGCAATGCATTCATATTTTCCAAAATTTTGCCAAGTTTTACACTATTTGGGTAGTCTGTGTCAGCATGGAGATAAAAAAGCCCCTGTCATTCGTATGACTTACGTGTCAAGATATGGCCTCTGATGTGATCTAAAACGAAATTAGAGAAAATTAAAATAAGGACTAACCCCTCCACTTGAAGCTGAGCGGGCAAAACGTTCTCTGGCTTTCAGTGCTCTGGCTCTTTCTTGCCGGAGTCTCTCCTCATCTTTCAGCAAGGCCACCAGCTGCTTTGCCTTTTCTCTCACATTCACTCCCTGGTCCTTTCCTTCCTCTGTGTGCTGAAAATCACGCAGAGTCTCGATGGCAAATAAGTTCTCACGGCACTGGTGGGCTACCTGATAGAAAAATTAGTACTTTGTTTATGAAAAGAATCAAAATCTTCTGTTTTCATAAGATAATTTTCTCACAACTTCAAATCAATAACAAGTATTGCCAGCATTATAATGCCTTGTTAACACCTAGCGTCCTATATATAGGGCAGCCACATTTCACTTCTGTGTCTAAACTGAATTCAGTCCATTGTTTCTTTTTTGCTTTGTCTAACAAACCAATATGCATTCCCAAACTTCTAAACAATTTTCAATTGACATATTACCACCAGTTAACCAGATTTTGAAGTCAAAATATCATCATTTTAAAATTTAAAATTTTTTCAAAATTTATTTTCGAGGTAATGCACAAAATTCAAAACTAATTCTTATTTTTTAATATTTCACATTTTTTTAAAATCTTTTAATATATCAATAAAAAAAGGTTTTGAAAATGATTTTCTCTCAAGATTCTGCTAATTTTTCTAAAAAAATTAAAAAGATGGAATTTAATTTTACTTGACACATATTTTAATCTTGTTGTTAACATATAAAAGCAATTTACTGAAATCTATGCTTTAAATTAAGCCGATTTATGTACAACAATCACTAGTAGAAAAAATAAGAGCATTATCATTTGAGTATCCTTATCTCTTAGACTCTTGTCTCATACGCTCTGTTTCAGACTTACCAGAGGTGACGAAATATGCCTCATATTTTAACTTTGTTTGCTGAACTGCTGATATAATTTTTGAACCTTTATTAACCAGTTAATGTAAATGTGTGGACTATGATTTTTCAAATTTGTGTTCTACCTAAATAGCATTTCCTGGTGAAATATTTCTTATATCAGCATAAATGCTAATAACAAATTTAAATCAGGCCTTCAAAGTTTTATAGGATGTCAAGCAAGTTTTGGGTAATTAATGAGTTCATCTCTTGCAATGAAATTTATTCAATCACATGGAAGTTTAAATTCAAAAACAATTCAAGTATTTTACTTATAATGATGTAATAACTTCATAACAACTGGTTGGGTCATTGTCCATAGGGTTACTGGAAGTGATTATATAAGTTCTTCTTGCAGATGACTGCATGAAAATTTCACTCACAAAATAACATTGACAAATAATGTTTGGAGTCAACAAAAAGCATCGAGAAGCAAGCAACAGTTAATTGTGATGACAGCTTAACAACTTGTATTAAATTTCTGTTTGTTTTTCAGTATGACTATATAGAAATTTTTTCCAAGGTTTTGCTTTTATTCACCTTATGTTATGTTAATAAAAAATAATTACTGAACTGTTTTACTTGCAATTGCTGGGTAATAACTCATCAAATAACCATTCAGCATTTGCTTTATATCATCTATTTCTAATACTGAACAAAAATACGGCTACCTCTTCAAACTTCGACATTACTTCCATTTTATTCAAATTTTCAATAAATGATAATCAACTCAAACTCAATTATTATATGGATTATATCCATTCTTTGGTAAACCTAACTGCTAGTCATCAGCCAAAACTTTAAAGCTAATCACAGACAAAATTCAATTCATTATTATCTTGATGAACTTAACAGAAAAGATGTGTGTCCAAAAATTCCAGTGTGAAGTCAATTTGAAGCTATAACTACTGAGACACGTAGTAATGGTTTATTTCAGGATAAATCACTTCACACACAATGAAGGAAGCCAAATATGCTGTGTTCCATATCAGAAGAACACTTATATGAGATATTGTCTTTGCCTGTGAAGTGTTCAGATAAATTTCACAAATAGCAATAATAGTCACCTTCCGAAATTTAAAAAAAAAACCCAAGATTTATCTAAATGAAGTGTGCAACAATTGTTTTACTTATACTGTTTCTCTCTTTTTTCCCAAAATCTTACATAACTCAAAACACAATGAAATAAAAGCATTTTCTCTTTTATGACACAATCTAACATACACAAAATTCAGATACCAAGATTACAACCTCAGGGTTAAATGAGTTCATTTAAAGTGAATACACAACCCAGATCAGCTGGAGAATTCCAATTTTCAACTCTTTGTGACAAATTTGGCAATGTCCCTTTTTAAAAAACTTACTAATAAATGATGGATTATATTAAAAAAACCCAACTAGATTTAATTTTTTAAAACATATTCCTGAAAAAATTTCCTTCACACACAATAATACACATAAAACAAGGTCAGAGTAATATGTTCAATGTGAATTAATCAGAGGGACGGGCAAATCACAAAATATATCAACTATGCTTCTTTATCTTTTCTTGCTTTTTTTGAAATTTTTATTACAAATTAATCATTTCATTGTTTTTCAATTTTATTTTAGTTATTCATCTATTTTTTTTAAACATGATCTTTACCCCTCCTCGTCATAAGTTCTAGAGTGAAGATCTAGTCACTTTCAGATGTGAAAGTGTCGCAATGCGTATGCATTCTTAAAAGCCACACCTTCTCTGATCCTGTCTTGATGAGATAATCCAACAGAACTAATGCTTTATAGACGTGCTTCCAGTTCTTTCCATGGTCATTCAGTCTCTTCCATATCACCTGCATGACTTCCGAGAAGGCGACCACGTTGTACGTCAAGTCGGCAATCTCTCCCATCAGTGTGCCTGAAGGCCCCCACGGGTCATTCGAGGTAGCCTCACGTACTTTCACTTGAGCATCAGAATAGTTTTTCACAACATTCTTCACATTTCGCCGTAGACCTTGAACGTTCAACATCTGCAAGCACATCATGAATTCATGTAGAAAAAACATCACAAAACATTTCAGACCTTAAGTCAGTATTTATTTACTAAATTAGAATAGCAAATAGACAAATGCTTCATAGTTGGTGACAACTCAGGCTGAAAGCTATGAGTAAGGACAGACCATTGCACCTCGAATTACCATATTTGGCACATAATTATTTCTTGTGCAGTAGGTGCTTGCTAGGAAAGGGTTTTCAAAATATCAATCAGATATTTTATTAAAAATTAATCAAAATGTTAATGTTTTTCCTCGATAGCTTCAGAACACAAAACATTTTTATACCAGTTTTAAATTTAAAAAATTAGCTCAGTGATATTACCAGTTTTTTTTCTTACATTCTTCTAATTTTAATAAATAGAAAAAAAATATTTTTAAGTGTATTTTACAAAAATAATTTTCATTGTTTTAGTGACTGCCCCAGTGGCAGAATACTTTTCAACAATCTGCAATGGAGGTTGGGTCTCTTAAAAATAGTCTGCAGAATAAGTGCGCGACTATAAATATTTTGCTTTCTTTTTTTAAATACTTATATCAGCTTACAACTATTAAAATACGACAAATATAAATTAAAAACATTATAACATCTTTATTATTTGTATAATATAATTGTATAAATTAATAAACAAAAGCATATGAAAATTAATCTTTTCTTTGGGAAGATAATTAACAATAATGAAGCATCAAGTTGTTTCAGAATAAATATTAAGCATACTACACAAATACCTATGCAGAAAATTATATTTGGGTACTTTTCCGTTTTAGACACAGCACTTGATGTCTTTTTGTTTTGGTGATTTTTTTCAAAACAATACATCACTAGCTCATGTAAATGAAATATTTTTCAATATGTTAGATGTTATTTAAAAATTTATGCCTCTTGTTTATTGTAAAAAAAAATTAAGTATGTCAAAAAATGCATTTCTTGTATGTTTTTAATTTAAAATGCAATAAATAATTGCTTTTTTTATGAAACAAAAACTTTGAGACTTATTAGCACATTTATCTGATTTATCATTAATTTCTGCAGCAATTCTGTGACACTGGGATTGGGCGACTCGCGGGAACCCGGAATTTCGCTGGTAATTTTGGTAGTGTCCGTCTATTCTGGAATAGTTTCTTCTTCCTCATCTCACAAAATATCGGGCTTAGAACGATTAAAATTGGGGCAATCTTGGCTTGAACTCTGTTCCTCGTCTTTATCAATTTCAGAATTTGTTCTTTTTTCGCTCCCGCTTTTAAAAAATGATTGAATTGCAGGCGTAGAGATCGATCGAAACTTCGTAGGTTTATTTTCATGTTGGTTTAAATAATGCTGCTTTAAGTTTTTTCGTAATAATGAAGCATCGCAATCAAATCAACGAATTTTATCTATTTACGCATCCATCTCAAAGTAAAACCCCCGAGTTATAACCAGAAGTCAAAAGCTCCGTGCCAGAAACGTATCGCAATGAAACGCGTAGAAAACATTGGCCGAGACCAATACCGATATGAGGAACTCAGCGTACTTCAAGGTCAAACTGCAGTCGATAGGGGAGCTCATTCAGCACACGGCAGCAAGGGGGGGGGGCGCGATGAGTGCGCGAGGATTCAATGTGCGGTATATAATAATTGTCAAGTTCTTTTGCAAGCGCGATTAGTAACTTTGATATTTTTAATGATTGGATTTATTTTATGAGCACATGATAAACTTTTTTACAAAATAGTCTGCAGACACTGTCCAAAATCTGCGACGTACGCCGCAGTGATTCTGCCATTGGGGTGACTGCATTTATATTCACATGTGATGGGGAGACAACACAAACACATTACATTTTTTTTGTGCACATTACCATTGGTATAATGAAGAGTATATTTTTAAAAATAATATAAAGACAGAGGGATCAAACCTAAAACATCATCAGGCTACAATGTTTCAGATTACAAGTTTGAATCTTCTTTATTATTCTATCTTAAGTACAGGCATTTCAACTTATATTGAGATGAACATGTCTGCTTAATTTTTTCTATAAAAACTTCACAGAACTAGTTTATTTTAAAATGTTCCAAACAGGGTAAGTAAAACCTTGCCAGAAATGATAATAAAAATTTTGAAAATGTTTTATGAAACAGATAAATCTGTGCACCAAAGGTAAACTATCTTAACCCCTTTCTGGCCCAAGGTTTTAAATTTTTTGAAATATGATGAAAAAACATCATAAATGGTTTAGTTTATTGTCTAAAAAAGAACCTTGCCTCATTCCGAAGGGGTCCTCCCCCTTTGGGGACACCTTCCTCATATGAGGACCCCTTTGGGGACAGCCATCTTGATACGCTCAAAAATTAATATTGAATCTTATACAAAATCATAAATTAACACTTCAAGTATATTGGAGGAAAATGGTCGAGTGAATTTCCTAAAATTGAAAACGTCAAGAACTCAAAAAAATTCCTATCTCCGAAGACAAGAAATTTGGGCATTTTAAATCCATAATTTTGCCGAAATGAAAGCGAAATTTCATTGTGCTGCCATCTACATTCTAAAAGGAGAACTATCTAGTTCTCCTTTTAGAATTCTGCTTCCTTTTCCTGGGTTTCAAAGTGGAAAGGGACTCTTTTAGAAAATTTTTAAGTTGGTGTCCTCTTTTGAGACCACCGCACCGGAAAGGGTTAAGTAACAATTTTAATACTTTACAGGAAAGCCAAGAGAAGTTCTAGAACCCAATATATTGTAATGCACAGTTAATTTTTTCAGCAGTTATCTTTTGTTCTTTTCAACCTACAGCTACACTTTGCCTATGAAGATGTAGTCAACAATTTACCACTGAGGTATAGAAATAATATCTTCAAAACTCATTCAAGTTTCTGATCTACTTAACAAATAAGGATGAACTTCGATTTCATTTATTTTTAATCACTCTGGGAGAAAGAAAACAAAGGCTTTGAGTATTTCATACACACAGATGCTTCTTGCTTACAATACACAAATTTCTGCAATTTGAAAGAATTTCTATGACTATTTCAACCAGAAAGAAAAATACTATAATTCAATTCCAGCATGAGATATTAAATTTATTTAGAATTTAGGATAAATAGTGAATCTCTAAAAAAAATAATCCAGATTTGAGAAAGAAAAAAAGAATCGGGGATTCTTGGTAAATCCAGAAGACAACTTCTGAATACTCGTATCATTACATTACTGATCATCAAGTGGTTAAAGATGTCTATAAAATAGTAGGATTAATATTCTGTTCATGGATATTTGTTTAATTTTTTTTCTGTTTCTTTCATTATATTCCATGGCAAAAATCCACCATAAACTTTTTAATGATGCCCATAACATATATTTTAAACTGTAAAAACTTTAAAAGATCTATCAAATGCAAGAAAAAAACATATCGAAGTCAGTACAAAAAAATAGACCCTATGAGGTAGGACAAATGGCAATACAGGAAACCATTAAAAGCAATTTACAATTACCATTTTAAAAAGAAATCTCAACATTTCACAAAATGACAGTTTTACTCAAGACAAAGTAAAAACTTCTGAATTAATGTCTGTCTATACCAAAATATGACAAATGTTCTAAATCAATTACTTGAGACAAAATGTTAAATATTTCATTCATTTTCCAGTTGCATTACACACTCCTTTCAATAGAAATTAAAGAAGAATCTAAAGACTAAAACATTAATTTCTTTTAAAAGTATTAGAAAATAACGAAACAATACTTTAATTCACATAGAATTCGGAAAGATACAACTGTTGAATCAATTTTACTAACAGCTAGGTAAAAAAAAATTGTTTTAGTTCATTTAAAACTGAAGCAGAAGACTTCGTTTTAAAAACTCCTCGGAACTATAAAATAATGGCAAACTGAAAATTCAATATTGATTTTTAAACAAAAGTGTTTACAAAATACAAAATCAGCATCAATAATATTTACCTTCGTAAGTTTTATTGTTTAGCAGACGACTATTAACATAATATATACTAAACTTAAAACTGTACGCAATAGAGACTATACTACTACATTGTACTAATTAAATTATTGATAAAGATTCATTTCAAACAGAATCAGTTCCAAAAAAGAATTATTGAATAGTCTCTTTAATATTTACACACACGTAAATATTTTTGTTTACATAAGCGAGATTTTATAATTTTGCACAAATTTGGATTTTAGGAAAATAGCCACGGTTAACTATTTTAACTGCTAAATGATGCAAGCATTTATATATTTTTAAAATTAAATTTGGCCTTTCACTATCTTTACTTAAAAATTGTAATGAAATCTTACATATTAAAAAAAAATTTAGCCCGAGCTACAGATGAAATTCACGTAATCTTCATATTTGCAAACTGTGTTATTGCATGATTTTTGAATGCAGTACGGAATGTTAGCCAGGAATATTATCAGGTCATTGGGTCCATTTTTTTTTTTTTTTTAAAGCGCTAGTTAAAATCGACTCATGGTAACCTAAAAGAAACAAAATAATTACTTTCGAATTCAAAATTTCAATTATTCGCTTAGACTATTAACTCTAAAACAGCAATAACGTTACGACGGTACTCAAAAAAATTAGAAACTCAATGGAGATAAAAATCGAATCTAATTGTAAAGATGAAGATGAGCATTGCGGGGAATATAAATTGACAATTTGAATATTTTGTCTAATATTGTATCTTCTCAATGACAACAAAGCAAAATAAAGCTTATTATTAATTATTCATCCTAAGTGAATGGCACCGCATGTGGAAAAGTTCCCGCGAAATTAATACTCCATCATTAGAGGTAAAGCCAGCAGCGAGCCCACCTTAAGTTGTTGCATCAAAAAACTCTTGGATTCGAAAATACATAGGATCAAATTTGAAGTATTTCTGATTTAAATAAATACCAGGCTATTCCCCAATTATTCTTTAATTTCGGTAGAATTGGTCCGTCGTATTTGTGTGTTTTAAAAGCTGTTTTTTTTTTCGTTCAATATATAAGATCAGATTTTTCATTTCGGAGAATTTTCTAATGATTCCAACGAGGATATCCAGTTTAGTTCTGTTACGTAAAAATGGTTCGGTATTGTTGGGAATGAAGAAACGAGGTTTCGGAATCGGTAAATGGAATGGATTTGGAGGGAAAATTGAAAAAGGTGAATCCATGATGGAATGTGCTAAAAGGCATGAGTATATTGCATATATTATGTTTTATTATTTTAACAAAAAAAAAAACAACTTAGAAATTAAACATTGTTTTCTCCATTGATTTTTCTTTTAAATTTCATTCTTAATTTTGTGTGCACTTGTAATTATATCATTTTGAAAGGTAGCGTCCCAGAACTGATTTAGAGTAAAAATTAAGTAGGGAAGACCAGGGTACAATGGACCACTTTTACAAATTTTGAATTTTTAATCTCGAAGTACTGTTTTTTTTTTCTTTCTTTTTTTGCTTGAAAAAATGCATGTACATATTATCTACATATTAATGTTTATATTACACTCACTCTAAATCTATACTTCTTAAAACTTTGTAACCAGTGACAAATTGTACCCCAAGGACGGGGTACTATGGACCACCAGTAAATTTTAAAAATATATTAATACAATACATTTTTTAATATATTTTTAAAATTTAAAAATATATTAAAATAGAATATATCATATTATATATAATGTATCATATTTATTCATGGCTTTATTTCATACATATAACAAAAGATTGACAAATATTGAAGTTGGCAAATGATACATTAAAATATTTTTGTGTTATTGAAAGTCTTCTGTTTCTTGTGAAACTGTAAGTTCTGGAAGAATCGTTGCAATTTCTTGAACATTCACTAGAGATTCATCTACAATATAAGTATGAAATGAACACATTTTGGTTAGGTTTTTGCTGCTTAAATCTCGCAAGAACATAATGCTCCTTTTTTTCTCTCTTGTTATTAAATTGATAAAATGGACCACTGTCTTTCTGTCATAAATTTGACTAAAATGTAAGTGCCAACTTTTATTTCACTGCCAAAATTAACATTATACAGTCAAACCTGTCTGTAATGATATTGTAGGGACTTAGAAAATATATTGTTATTGACAGGTTATCATTATAGACAGTTTGAGGATTTGCGAATCCATTGTTTATGAGCATATGACATGTATTAATATATTTTATTATGCTTATGATTCATCTTACAAATAAGTAGCCAATATAAAATTATATTTTATGAACATATTTAATATACAATTTTATATATTAAAATAAAATTTTATATCTAAGCTTTTTTAGGAACTTCAAAATGAAAATTTTAGTTGAAAACTTTTTTAGCATCATCATTTATATTACCTTATGGATGGTTTTCATTAGTTATCCACTTCACTTTCTTTCCGCAACATCTTCAAGGTCTTTTCTTTTTATTTCAAAATTACCTATCGTCAACTGAAAAACACCATATTTTTTAATCAATGTTTTAGCTACAGCATCCTAGATTCAAGATATTAACACATCAAAAGTAAATTTCAAGGAACAAGTGATCAGTCCAATTTGCTAAATGCGAATGACCAGGTTTATGTGCACCAGGAGTCGGAGCAACAAATATATGTGCAGATTCCAATTGCTAGCCCCTTCTCTCGCATCTTCCTGCACAAAAGGCTGTGGTTCCTAGCCTCCCCCCTCTCTCTGATTCCCATGCTATCTGACATCCTTGACCATATCATGCTGTTTACCAAGAAAAAAACATCAGGATTGTACTGTACCAGCTTTCTAAGTAAGGTAAAATTATCGTTATAGACAAATGAGTCTAAAAAGTGATTATCATTGTAAGCAGGTTAAAAATACATTGAGTAAATAGAAATTCCACTGGGACCAAAGAAAATATCATTATAGGCAGGTTTACCGTTATAGACAGTATGGTTATACACAGGTTTCACTGTACTGCGAAATGATTCCCTCATCATTGTATTCTGTATCACTATAAACAGAACTTAAAATTATCACTGAAATCTTAAGTTAAACATATCCTTTATAATAACAGAATTAGGCTCAACTAATATATTACTGATAAAATAATAATTTAATACTTTACATCATCTGTGGAAATGTTATTATGTGGCAATATTACCTCTTTTTTAATTAATTTTATTTCATTCAACACTTAATTTATGTTTAATATCCACAGATACAAACTAATAGGCAATATTATTTTTTTAAAAAAAATCATACTATTTCATTTAATTTTAGCTAAATATAGCTGTACTTTTTTAAAGTTTAATAATTTAAAAATTTACATAATGTTTATAAAATGAAAATAAGAAACAATTCTCAAATAAATAAATAACTTAAAATCTTTGTTTGCTATTCTTTGGTATATAATTTGAGTTAAATTTGTAAATATAATACATAGATTATGCTTCAAACATGTAGATGACATGATTCAATGGTTAATTTGCTTACTAAAAATAAAACAAGTTGCTAATCCTTATTTAATGTCTAACATTTAAAAGCATATGGGATACAGAACTGATGGATCATTGCACCCCATGTGGAACTTTGACAACAAATAGATAAAAAAATATAAGAAATTTCATATTCAGTTATTTTAGCTGATTAAATATAATAATATATTATCGTATCTTTTTATTGTGTAGAGCAGCGGTTCCCAACCTATGGGCCGCGGACCACTTGTGGACCTCAGATGGTGTTTTAGTGGGCTGCGGAACGCTAGTCAAGAATCAAAGTCAGGGAAACTTCAAGAGTCGTCACTTGTTTTTTGCTTAATAGAAAATATATTTTTAATTCTTTTACAGTAAGCTTTACTAATTGCTGACATATACATGTATATATTATACAAATGTATTATATGTGTTTGTATTTTTTACTTGCATATTTAGTTAGTGGGCTGCAAAATATATTTTATTCAACAGGTGGTCTGCAAAACCAAATAGGTTGGGAACCGCTGGTGTAGAGCAATGTTTTCTAAAATCAAAATTCTTTAATCCAGAAAAGAAAATATACTTCACTGAAAATATTTAGTTTTAGCTATTACAAATCACCAGTCGAGAATAACATGGCTTAATTGTCAGTTAGATACATAGTTTAAATTTTTTTTTTCATCACTACAGGCTTGCTATCTATGTGCCAAAATAAGATACATTAAAAAACAGAAATATAATAAATAATAAGGGAAGGTCCGGTTACATTGTACACAAGTACAAAATGATGAAATAATCCAGCTTGTAAACACTGTTGGAAGAGCAACCAAGTTAGATCAGTTATGTTAAAAGTACTCTTTAAGTTGGATAAAATGCTATTGAAGCAGTCTTGAAATACATTGAATATCAAGAGGAAGCTTTTATGACTGTGATGCTTTTCATGAAATGGTGTGTCATAGCAGCTTCCTTAAAAAATAAATAAAATAAAAACCTTTTACTCTTTATAGATTAATTTTAATGTTGTTTTACCTTTATTATTATTATTAAGATAGGTGTAGGTAATTAGTTTGCCAGTTTTATAACTTTTCTTTTTATCTTGAAATGCAAGAAATCATGAAAGATATGAAGCTTAATAAATACTATTTTACATTTTAAAAAATCCTATTTTTTCTCTCATTATTATCAATCCCTTTTTATGTTGGATAATTGAAACAACTGTATTGAAATAGTTGATACATTTCAATTGGATAGATGGGGCCAAAATTTGTATCAAATATTCCACTTTTATACACAAAGCGTGAGATATTTTATTTATAAAGTTATTATATTTCGCTCTCTTGTAGTCTGGAAGTTTTGATACAAATAGAAAAGTGACATTTTATGCAAAAAATCTGCTTTATGATATTTGCTATTGAGTTAACCAAATTGTACTTGGGCAGAAATATGTTTTTATTTTATTTCTATAGCACCATTTGCAAGTTAGTTAAAAAGCGTATTTTTAGCTTAAAGGTGATCGGAAGTAACTAGTTTAGAGAAAGTTTTGAAAAAGTTTCTTTCTTGAACTAACTTTCTTTTATTGTTCCGCAGTCATGATGAGACTGTGCCAGATGACACTACTATGCTGATATTATGAGTTGTTTGATTTGTCATTAGTTTATATAGATATAGTATGGTTTATATTATCAGACTGCCATAGACGAGTGATTACAGTAGCAACTCCCATCATTAACATGGCAGTGCAGGAATTGTTATTATGAAATTTTTGTGATCACTTGTGTTTGACATTCTGATTACATAATGGAATAAATTATAACTAGACCCTCTCTAGTAATCCTCTAAAAACATGCTTTCTGAATTTCTTTGAACCCTTTGCAATCCAATGTCACCTTTTAGGTGCCATTCTAGATGGTGCATCACTTTGATGTTTCTTAATTTTGATGATTAAAAAACTACCTACAAAATTATACGAAGTTGTAGAATGATTTTTTAGAAAAAATGAACTTACACAAACGTTTTACGTTCCAAAGTAATAATATGAGCTCTTGTTAATCGGTGAATAATTATGAATCTAATTATAACTTTAATTATTTTTCTAATTATAATTAGAGTGCAAAGGGTTAACTGAGTAAAGAAAAAGCCCCCCCCCCCCCAAAGGTTCTCCCTTCATGAGAAAGAAATCTTGCCATCATACATGCAATGACAAAATAGGATAGGGAAGTAGAATATTTATTTGGAATAGGTGTAAGTATTTGGTAGGAGAGGTAGACAAATATAGTATAAATAGATATAATAGGTTTTTGGAATCTCTATTGACTATGTATATAGGTCATGAAATTCTAATACTTTAGCTATCTGACCTCCATATTGATGTTAGGGAAAAGGTTAAAATGTTATTTGTTTATCATTCTTGTGAATATCACTGTGATAATGCTATTATAAACTGAAACAGAACTAATTCTGTAAATGCACTTTTTTAAGGCCAAGAAAATTTAGGATCTAATAATTTGTAACTAATTATGTTACTTAATGAATGTTTTTTGCAAGAAATGGCCATAATTTTTCATTTTTTTTTTTTTTTAATTTTCTTTTTCTGAAAAGTATTTCTCTCCTTTAGGAGAAGTAAAATATTTAATTTTACCCCTCTCAATCTGTTTCAAATGATTGAAAGTGAAACTTTTCTGATGTCCTCTGTCTTTTCATTTCCCGCCAAACCCCCAGAGCAGGGGTTCCCAAACTTTTTTCCCTCACGTACTCCTTGATTATTCTTTTTTTTGTGTTCGTGTACCACCTTACTATCATATCCATCTCCACACACATACAACCATTCGTGCATTCAAAGAAATTTTTATCAATAATGTTAAGGTTAGCTTCAAAGTGAAATGACTTGAGAGAAAGAAAATTCTCTAACTTTTTTAATCCCTTATGTTTTCTTGTTTCTGCATTAATAACTTTGATTTCGCGTGTCCCCAAATGGTCTTTGGGTATGCATACCACAAGTTGGGAACCTCTGTCCCAGATAATCTCGTAGTAGAGTGTTGGCTTTAGGAGTTGAGAGGTTGCTGGCCTTTGAACTGATTTTAGGAATGAACAGTTGAGCTAAGTGCACATTAAAACTCTTGGCAACAAATATCCGTTTGCAGATGCTGGGTGAAAGTTTGGAGAGTGGGTATATGCCAGCTCAGGTATCCTCCTTGTCATCTGATCATGATTTTAAATTACAAAATAGTGCATTTCAAAACAGAATGTTTGTCTAACTAAGCTAAACTCGGCCCTGAGAAACAAATAATTCCATTTACCTTTATAGAATGTGTTGATATAAAATATAAAGGAGGATACAGGAATAAAATATAAGGTAGCTGTCTTTTTTCACCCTGAACAAACAGAAAACAGTAAAATCTCCTCAAAATCATCTTTTTCGTACTATTTTTTTTAATATTTGGTTATATGTGAAAAACATTTTGCTTACATTGAGACAGAAATTTGAATATGTTATCTTGAATTCCACTGACTAATGTTATAAATTTACTTTTCCTCGTTCTATAGAAAATATATTTCTTTTGATTGTACAAATAGTTATGAACGTAGTAACTGAAATTTCCTATCCTACCAATATATAGGATAATGATCATATTCATTCACGGCTTTTTTTTTTGTATTCCAATTCATAAATAATTTCTATTTGTTAGTATATTTTAATGCTTCAATTGTTAAAATTTAACTTTTTAAAAAATTAAAGTTGAAATGTATTAAAGTTTTTGTTGCACTTTTTTTATGAAGTGATAGCCAGTTGTTTTAAAAAAGACATTTTAATGATACATACAAGTTTTAAAATTTATATATTTATTCATAAAATTGGTTCTTATTGAAATCCTTATGCTTCAACTATATCAAATGTTAAAATTCTAGTGAAGTAGAAATATCCTTTTTAAATTAATAATTTAGATTTTTCTTTTTGCATTCAGTTCTGCAAGAATGCACAAATTTTGAAATGACAAGCGCTGAATTGTTTGATATCTAATTTAATTTAGCATTTAAATTAGTTTTCATTTTTAACTATATTTAAATAAGTAAATCTTTTAAATTATACTCTTCTTAAGTGCTGGTTTGTTTAATTCCATTCAGATATAAATCAATTGTTTGAAAAGGGTAACAAGCACCAACAAATTAAAACATGTACAAAATGTGTGTTATTGTACAGACTTTCATTGTTAGTTGTGAAAAAAGGAATGAAAATCACTAAATAAACAGCTGTTGTAAAGAATCTCATATAATAGTTTGGTAAAATAAATAATAAAAAAAAATAGGAAGGCACCCTGAGAAAACGATATTTGGATTTGTTTCCTTCTTGAAGCTGCTGATTCATATAAAGTTTAATAATCTGTAAATGTTTTAAAAGATGCAATAATTGATTGCCAGAAATAATATCTGAGGATGCTAACTAATTTTATTTCAACTCTACCCCCTCCCCCCTTCTCTTTTCAGTTACTACTTTTACTTTCTTATACAAAGAGAAAGTATTGTAATCATCAAAAAATTTGAACTCGAGATTTTAATGTATCTCCATGTTGCAGACCTCCCCAAGTCCGAAAAACACAATTTTGGAATTATGTGTGTCTGTGAACACGATAACTCAAGAACTATTAAAGCTACAGGGATGAAATTTGGTATGTGGTCTTGACACATAATTTGCAAGATGCTATCAAATTTTGGACAAGATCCTTCCACAGGAAGTCTGTGTTCATGTGAACACAATAACTCAAAAACTTAAATAGCTATGTGGATAAAATTTGGTACATATGGTTTTATCATCAGGAATGTAGGTCTGTATCAAATTTTAGACCAAATCCGTCAACACGTTGACTGTCGATCAGTCTGTCTAATCACATGCTTCTGAACACCATAACTCCTAAACGCAACGACATACTGTATATAAATAAAATTTAGTGTGTAGTTTTTTAATCCTAATTGTAGATCCTTGCTCAATTTTCGTTTCCATCGGGTTTTTTAAAAAAGCGTTCAAATTGCATATTTGGTTTCTTTGCCATTGTATGACCCAAAAAAGGGTATGTGTATTTTTCCCTCCTGTGTAGGGAATCATGTTACTGCTGCTCTGTGTATTTTTCCCCACCCGTGTTAGGGCAGATACAAGAAAGTTTTGAGGAGATCAACCCCGCTTGTTTCAGTATGGGCATCTATTTTTAGCATATCAAACTACTAAAGCAAATGTTTTTCTAGGATTTAATAATGGCAATCAATATATTAATATATGCATTTAAAATTAATATTAATTGCAGGCATCAAAGATTCCATCTGGGGGCACATGAGAGAGAAGAGATTTGAACTCTTGCAACTGAGACAATTGCTTTAACTAGATTTTAAATCAATCATACCATATTATAAATTTGTGTTTTAACATATTCTCTGACAGAATAGTAATTGGCTATGGAGTGTCTCACTTATCTATCTATTATTATGTTTATTTATTTTTTTATTTCTATATATTTTTTAATTTTATCTAAACTTTTCTCTTATTTTAATTATTATTGCTTAATTCATTGTCATGTATTCCATTGTTTTCTTAGTATTTAGTAATTTATGTCTTTATTCTGTTATAGTTATTTATCTTTACTTACTTTTTATTTCTTTATTAATAATACAACATTGTTTGTGTTTATTATTATTATTAATGCTATGATCTATTTAATGTAATCAATTATTGTAATGTAAAACTATGTTAAAGGGCTCGTTTGCTATGCAAATTATGTTTTAAAAAATAAGCAATTAGATGGGTAAAGAAAAACCAGTGGCCGCTCCGCATAGTCGAGAACTTAATGCTTTGGGGATTTGGCCTGCTCCCCTTCCATGCGTGTCTATCCCAAACTGGTGAGAAATCATATTGCGCTCTCATGTATGCAGACATGTGGTGTCAGAGATACAAAGTGTCTCATTTCAATTTGATGAGTTTGTAACGATCATGAATTTCAGTGGTGTTTCCTTATTTTATTTATTTGCAAATTCCATATGACTTAACAGTTTTTGCTACCAATTTTCCTTTCTAAAGATTAAGAATGTCAGCAATGGGCACTTACGTATTAACACCACCGCAGCTGAAGTGCGCCAATAAAGAGCAATCTTGTTGTTCGCACACAGCAACCTTGTTATTCGCACGCGCACGCAGTTATCTTTTGGATTCCTTGTTGTTTGCTGATTTTTGACGCCATTTTTTAGTGCTATGAAAATGCGTATTTGGGATTTGCCAAAAACAGAACAAGATGCAATTTGACATCATTTGGAATCTTATTTATCAGAGTTCATATGGCGACAGCACCAGGTGAAAGAAAATAGAGACTGTTTTGAATCTATGTTAAACTCTATATCGGCCCATTTTCCACCAAAATCCGATTGACTACTTTGTTTTTAAATAAAGTGTTTTGAATTTTGAAAGTGTTTTGATTTTTTTTTAAATAAAGTGTTTTATTTTATGATTTGTCGCAAAAATTTTAGGTGTAGATTGGCGCCACTTAAAAACCGCCAAATCTGTAGCTGTGGTGGCATTAATACGTAAGTACCCAGCAATGTTTTAACTGTGGGTGAATTGCAGGGAGCTGTTGGAGGAAGCTGGTATAGTTGCCAAGTCACTGGAAGAAGTGGGTTATCTGGAATTTGAATTTTTAAAAGATCCCCTCATTATGAAGGTGCATGTCTTCACATCGTCCAATTTCCAAGGTGAACCGCAAGAAAGCGAAGGTGATTGTTCATTTATTTAGTGGCGACACACAGGTCATAAGTTCATTAAAACTTCAAAAATTCATTAAAAAGTAACAAATGATCATAAAAGAATTTATTGCAAATGTGTGTTGATATTATGTAGTTGTAAGAGAACTTTAAAAAAAGTTTAATGAGAGAAAAGGAAAACTATTTCAATATCTTAGCTCATATATTTTTGCTTGTGTTTCTTTTTTTCGTGGTTCCTATTTGAAAGATATGTCAAGAAATACATTGCTGTACTTACAGTTAATAATTTTTCTCAAATCTGGTATGTGTACTCTTTCAACCTTTTTCAGAAATGCGACCCCAGTGGTTTCCAGAATCTCAGGTTCCTTTAGATCAAATGTGGGCAGATGATCGTCTGTGGTTCCCGCTGTTTCTCCGAGGATTAAAATTCAAAGGTAGTTTCAAGTTCAAAGATATGGACACCATTTCATGGTATCAACTAGAGGAACTGCAGCCATTATCACCTTCTTGAATAATCAAAGAACGTAGATTTTGAAGTTAAAAAATCTTTCATTAAACTTTTCAATTCACTTTCTCTTTATTGACTTATTTATTTAGTTATTCATTACGTTATCTAATGTTTAAGTGAAATTCTTGTTGTTATAAAAATCGAACCAATAGTTATGGGGACGAGTGGTATTCCTGTTTTTAGTCAGCGGAGAGAGAGAGTAGGACGTGCATATTTCGGTGACCAACTGAATCCTTCATCTTATTAACTTAATTTGGATAAATCAGAATTACTAGAATGAGAACTATTATCAAAAACTCCTCTGTACATCACTGAAATCACTTCCTACTTCATTTAGAAGTTTTTGAAGTTCTGCGTCGTAACGAGGATCAGAAGGTTGGATGATATTCAAAGTACTAAGTTTCAGTGCTTGGAACACTAGTAAGGAGGTACAGTCTGCTAGCCCACGTGAAAATAAATAACAGGAATATAAAAAAAGCAGGCGTCAAAACTTCAAAAAAATGTACACGTGTAGTCAAGATCACATAATGAGAAGCTAACGGCCAAATCCATTCAATTAAAATAAAAATGGAATGGGGTGATGGGTAAACCATCCTTAGCGGTCTGTCAAACCGCACCTTCCCAGTTGAGGGTTAATATCATAATGTTGCCAACTCTTAATCTTGGATATTATAAATTAACTGTTGCCAGTTTAAATAATTATTTACATAAATCTAACAATGCGGAGGGATAAATGGAATCCCAAAGACTGTTAGTTTCGTGTCAGATGGTTTAGCAAAATTTTACATGTCACATTCCTTTATAGGACATAGAAATGTAATTAGTTCTATTAGGAATCTTCTTTATGAACAAATTCATATCAAACTATCTTATCCTTAACTTGAAATCACTTTCAAAAAATAAATATTTCAAGTTTTAAAAATTTCCTACAGATCATGCAGATTGCTTTCTAATTACTATTACTGGGAAAATGTATATTTCAATTACTCTGTATTGAAAAAATATATTTTTCTTTTTTCAAGAAATTCTCGAGTGCATAAATATGTTTTTATTACAAAGATCTTAGGCGAATAATATTTATTATCTAATTGTGTATCTAAGATCTCTTCTCCATGCTTTAAGTAAGTAAATGTATATTTTGTCGAAAGTTTTTTTTTTTTTAAATAAAAATTAAATACACAAAAGCAGCAAGTATTATCAAAAGCATATAATTATATGTAACCCTTTTCATAATTATGCATTTTCTGTAAACTGTCACTTGACACTGTCTTATACATAAACAATGCTTTACATGTGTAACTTTATAACCCAGAATAATAATACAATATATGAATATTGTCTCACTATAATTTCCATATAGAAAGTTCTTAAATGAAGTAAAAGAATAGAACGTTTTTTTTTTTTTTTTTTTAAACTTTTAAGATGCTTAAAACTTAGTTTTTTTTAGATTGCTTGGTCATTTCCCTTTTTCTAATGTAGCTTTCTTTTGAATAATTTATAATTTAAAAAACAAAGTATTCAAAAGAATATTCTTTCTATGTTTGTCTCTGCTTGTTAATAAACATGTGAAGTTCTTGTAAAAAAAAGGAAAAATGCATTTTAGATTTCAAAGTAATGTGTTTAAAACTCTTTTTAACAATTTAGCATGATCTTTAAATTTTTCAAATATTTGTTAGTTTAGACTGACATAATAACTTTTACGAAATAAAACATGATTTATTTTCATGCTATAAAAATGAGGTTTAATAGTGAAATTAACACTCGAGTGTGATTTTTTTTTTCAATTAGTATTTGAGCTGATGTTTAAAACATGCTCAGATAAAGCACTGAATCAACCAAAATAATGTAATTAGTATAATTGATTCAATATACTAAAATAAAACATGCAGCAGAAATTCCTCAGACCTAATAGACCAATTTTGAATTTTAAAGAAACTCCATTTTAAAAGACTAAAAAAAAAAAACCTAACACGTTTCAGCTGATAAAGACTTATAATTTTTTGCCATCTATTGAAAGATCTGCAACTTCAATTGCATAGAATCTATAAGCATTTGATTTCATGTCATAGGTTTGAAAAACTGTTGTAGGTGTTTAGTGTATACTGGGCCTGAGGAGGTTACGACTTACTTCACCCAGGATAAGTCTTGAGGTTTAAATGTAAAATTCCCAAATAATATATTTTTTCAGTGTCTTCATTAAAATTTTGTACATTTACACTGTACATTATTTTTTTTGTATTCATTTAGGTTTTAACTATATCTAAAAATGATTTTCAGTTATGGTTCTTTTATTTTCTTCCCTACTTACAGTTCCTTTCTTGACTATACTTTTTAAAAAAAAATCCCTCCTATTCCATTTTGTTTACAGAGTTTAGTTAAAACCCAGAAGATAGAAACCAAACATTGGC